>BPLR01013301.1:0-73101 GCA_021605095.1 Caerostris extrusa | reverse complement strand
CACGTCGCCCCATAAACCCATTAGGTTTGCTGGTCCTTTTATTCTGGGAACACTCTACTGGTAACAATATTGATCCTTTTACACATCGTCCCTTAACCAAGAAACATGATCGCATAATATGCTCACATACTCGCTCACGCGTTATTCCATAACCAAAAAAAGTATTTGCATCTCTACATGTCCCCCATAAACCCATTAGGTTTGCTGGTCCTTTTATTCTGGAACACTCTACTGGTAACAATATTGATCCTTTTACACATCGTCCCTAACCAAAAACATGCTCGCATAATATACTCCCATACTCGCTCATGCGTTATTCCATAACCAAAAGTATTTGCATCTCTACATGTCGCCCCATAAACCCATTAGGTTTGCTGGTCCTTTATTCTGGGAACACTCTACTGGTAACAATATTGATCCTTTTACACATCGTCCCTAACCAAGAAACATGCTCGCATAATATACTCCCATACTCGCTCATGCGTTATTCCGTAAACCAAAAGTATTTGCATCTCTACATGTCGCCCCATAAACCCATTAGGTTTGCTGGTCCTTTTATTCTGGGAACACTCTACTGGTAACAATATTGATCCTTTTACACATCGTCCCTTAACCAAGAAACATGCTCGCATAATATATTCACATACTCAACTCACGCGTTATTCCATAACCAAAAGTATTTGCATCTCTACATGTCGCCCCATAAACCCATTAGGTTTGCTGGTCCTTTATTCTGGGAACACTCTACTGGTAACAATATTGATCCTTTTTACACATCGTCCCTTAACCAAGAAACATGCTCGCATAATATACTCACATACTCGCTCACGTTATTCCATAACAAAAGTATTTGCATCTCTACATGTCGCCCCATAAACCCATTAGGTTTGCTGGTCCTTTTATTCTGGGAACACTCTACTGGTAACAATATTGATCCTTTTACACATCGTCCCTTAACCAAGAAACATGCTCGCATAATATACTCACATACTCGCTCACGCGTTATTCCATAACCAAAAGTATTTGCATCTCTACATGTCGCCCCATAAACCCATTAGGTTTGCTGGTCCTTTTTATTCTGGGAACACTCTACTGGTAACAATATTGATCCTTTTACACATCGTTCCTTAACCAAGAAACATGATCGCATAATATACTCACATACTCGCTCACGCGTTATTCCATAACGAAAAGTATTTGCATCTCTACATGTCGCCCCATAAACCCATTAGGTTTGCTGGTCCTTTTATTCTGGGAACACTCTACTGGTAACAATATTGATCCTTTTACACATCGTCCCTTAAACCAAGAAACATGATCGCATAATATACTCACATACTCGCTCACGCGTTATTCCATAACCAAAAGTATTTGCATCTCTACATGTCCCCCCATATACCCATTAGGTTTGCTGGTCCTTTTATTCTGGGAACACTCTACTGGTAACAATATTGATCCTTTTACACATCGTCCCTTAACCAAGAAACATGCTCGCATAATATACTTTATTCTCACATACTGGTAACAATATTGATCCTTTTACACATCGCTCACGCGTTATTCCATAACCAAAAGTATTTGTATCTCTACATGTCCCCCCATATACCCATTAGGTTTGCTGGTCCTTTTATTCTGTGAACACTCTACTGGTAACAATATTGATCCTTTTACACATCGTCCCTTAACCAAGAAACATGCTCGCATAATATACTTCACATACTCGCTCACGCGTTATTCCATAACCAAAAGTATTTGCATCTCTACATGTCGCCCCATAAACCCATTAGGTTTGCTGGTTCTTTATTCTGGGAACACTCTACTGGTAACAATATTGATCCTTTTACACATCGTCCCTAACCAAGAAACTTGCTCGCATAATATACTCCCTTAACCAAATCAAAAAGAAACATGATCGCATAATATACTCACATACTATTGATCCTTTTACGCTCACGCATTATTCCATAACCAAAAGTATTTGCATCTCTACATGTCCCCCCATATACCCATTAGGTTTGCTGGTCCTTTTATTCTGAGAACACTCTACTGGTAACAATATTGATCCTTTTACACATCGTCCCTAACCAAGAAACATGTTCGCATAATATACTCACATACTGCTCACGCGTTATTCCATAACCAAAAGTATTTGCATCTCACCCCATAAACCCACTCGGTTTGCTAATGATTTTTACTATGGGAACACTCTACTGGTAATGATATTGTTCCTAAAGCCATCACATATCTTACATCTTTTATCTTTTTTTTTTGTTGTTGTACATTAGTATGGTTTGTGTGAACTTGCGCCTACCTCAAACAGCCCAACTACGAACGATGAGAGCATTGCCTTCTGGGAGTGCTTTTAGGGTAACAGTACTGCATTTGCATATCTTTTTTGTTGTTGTACATCAGGGTGCCTCGTGTTCAACTTACATATTCCTCAAGCAGTCCCACGACGGTCGAGGAGTAATTACATTGCCTTCAGAGAGGACTTTTAGGGGTAAATACATCTTATTTACATCTCTTCTAGGATAAACAGCTTTCACCAGGCAACCACCTGACTATTGATGTGTGAAACACAAAAAATCAACGTTGTCTCAATCATCATAGAGTCTTTTCATTTCTGAAAGCATTACTGCAACAGACTTCAAATTCAAATTTGAGATCACCTACACTATAACTGAGCATGTTTCCACCGGACTGCGAGCCAAATATCTATAGTACAAAAATACAAATGATATGCTTCAAATAGCAGTTGTACAAAAATGTACTACTAATAGAATTTTAATAATTAAAATTACAAAATTAAATATAATTTAAAGTATTATTAATTAAATTCGAAATGTTTCATGACAAAGCCTTTTCGATAGTTAACATTTTTATTCAGTAATATATATACACTCATGTCCATAAATTAAGGATATTTCAGAATCACACGGAAATTGAACTCTAAAATAAAAATTTCACCTGTAGAATTATCACACACATCTTGAAGAAGAATATGCAAATTACAGGAAACCACCAGATGGCGTGGTTAGTACGTCACAATGACGAGAGTGTAAGAGAGGGGTATATAAGGAATGGTGGCAAAGAAGTAAAATTGTTCACAAGCGCTTTAAACGCCTTTCAGTGCAATAACCGCATAATTATAGCACAAAGGAAGCATTTGGATAATTTTTTTACGTGGTAGAATTATCGGACGACTGGAATGCGGACGTACCAGTACCAGGACGTACAGTGGACGCACAGCTGGAAGTATCCGTGGCACTTGAATCTCCCAGAGTGTCATCTCCAGGCTTTGGCAACGATTCCAAGATGATGGTAATGTGAGTAGATGTTACAGCACAGGTCGCCCCCGAGTTACAACGCCGAATGAGGACCGGTATTTAACAGTTACGGCCAAAAGAATCAGGCGGAGCACAGCATCAGACCTGTCTTGTCAGCTCTCTTCAGCTACCGGTACGACAGTTTCAAGGCAGACCGTATACAGACGCTTAGGGCACATTGGTCTATATGCTCGTAGGCCTGTCAGATGTGTTCCACTTACCGCCTGCGATTAACCTGGAGTAGAGAGCATGCATTGTGGACACCGCAACAGTGGTTTGGTGTGATGTTTTCCGACGAGTCCAGGTTTAGTTTGCAGTCTGATTCTCGCCGGACTTTCATATGGAGAACGCCAGGTATCCGTTATCCCCAAGAGAACACCATTGAACGACAGCGTTACGGTGGTGTAGGATGGCTCGTTTGGGGAGGAATTATTCTTGGTTCCAGAACTGACCTGCATGTTTAGAGTGTAACGATGACAGGCCACATCTATCGGGATGTCATTCTGGAACAACATGTACGTTTGTTTCGGGGCGCCATGGATGCTGAATTTCTGTTTATGGATGACAACGCCCGTCCTCACCGTGCAAACATTGTAGACGAATGCCTTCAATTGGAGGATATCACCCGTATGGATTGGCCAGCATACTCACCGGACTTGAATTCAATAGAGCATGTGTGGGATATGCTTGGCCGACGAATTGCAGCCCGTCAACCCCCTCCCACCTGTCAACCGGAACTTCGGAGGGCACTGCTTGATGAGTGGTGTAATATTCCCCAAGATCAGATTGATAATTTGATACTCAGCATGCCTAGGCGTCGTAAGGCCTGTATTGCATCGTCCGGGAGACATACTCCATATTAACCATCATACTAACTATGCTATACTGTTTTTTGTAAATATGTTCTTTTTTTGAAATTTGCTCCAGGGAGTAAAAATCTCAATTTTTATTAATTATGTCAAACATATAGCATCTTTTTTGCTCTTTACCTTTTGTTTAATAAATAGACTTTACAAATAGGTCAAATTTGTTTTGCTTCTGTCTCTTTTCTTTGCCTGAGCTTCATTATCCTTAATTTATGGACATGAGTGTACATATATATACGTATATGTAAATAAAAGTAAGCATGCTGTTTTTTTTTATTGTGTATTATACTGAAAAAATAAGCCTTGCAAAATAATGATTTTGATTTTTTTTTTTTTTAATATATGGTTGAAACAATCTCGGCGAAATTAAAATTCTCACGAAAGAATAATATAATCACAAATATTTGAATCACCTTGAATCCGCAGGTATCAGACTATATGTCTAGACGAAAACTTTTTAATCGCAGTATACTGTTGCGAATTCTGGGGTTGCGTGTCTTAGGATTCTTTATTCAATACAAAGAATACCAGAATGAAATTGAGTCCTCTTCAGATGGTATGAGTAAGACACGTTATAAATAATTTAGTATCAGAAGTCTGCCGTCTGAGAATTATACAACAGATTATATACAACTGACTATAGACGAATCATATTGTGGTTTTCTGTGTTGCAATACTTCTGATAGGAAGGAGTCATTTATTTCCCCCCTATGAACAGTAAAAAATAAATATTTGATATAATTTGTCCCGAGAAGATGCATTTCACAATGTCTGTATTTTTCTCAAGACTTGGCAAATGAACATTCTTATTGATTGTATTATAAGAATTGCACTATTTTGTACGTTAAAACTATTTTATGGTGAAACCGCAATTTGGATAGAAAACTTTCAATAGTGGTTCTAGGAAATTCTATTCCTCTAACTAGCTAATCCAGTGGAGGACTTTTTAAGACTATAGATTGACTGTGCCTATTCCCGACATAATATCATGGAAAATTCAATTTGGATCAATTGTCTAGTTTCTATCTGAGCTCTCCTAGTTTAAGTATATAGGCTAAAGTGGCTTGATGAATAGACGCAACAGTGAATTGGAACGTTTAATTTCCGAATTAAAGGAACTCACTTCGAAACTCTACAAATGATGTCGTATCTATACCGTGGTCCGGCATGATAAATCTGTAAACCCTAATGTCCTTTTGATGGATTAAAGAAGGAAGAATGTCAATGTCATTACCAATTTCGTTGGAAATCACGGTGGTCCAGCTGCACTCACACCATTCCTAATACTATAAAGGGGCATTTCAGCTCTACTCTCAGTGACATAATGTGATGTAGTAATAACAATTCAGAGGTCTAATATGTTAGCCACCTGGTCATTTCAGGCCAAAATATTCGATATAGCAATTTTTTATAAATATAAGTATCTACCTCAAAAGTCCTCTTTAAAGGCAATGTCCTTACTAACGTGACGTCGTCGAGGTATACATAAGTTGAACACGAGGCGCACTAATGTACATCAATAAATATGCGAAATTGGTACAGTTATCTCTAAAAGTTCTTCATAAGAGCAATGTCATCTCATCGCCAGTCGGTGGGCCTTTGGGAATATGCATAATTCGGCCTCGAGATCCACCGATGTTCTGTAAAAAAGAAATGCACAGTGACGAACACTTCTGATAGCGTGCAAGATGACACAGATTCAATGCGATTTGTGGTGTGTTCTACAGTCGCTGCTTGGAAAAATGATTAGACACAGTGTAATACCACGTCATTAACTGTGACTGACCACAATTTTCTTTTTTTTTTTTCACCATACAATTCGTAAAAATGATAAAAAAATTTCCAGGTAGGCAAATTTTCCTTCTAACATTTTTCTAGGGAAGGAAGACCATTCACCGAAGTAATGTTTCACATCATGTCAACAACGTAGCAGGTTTCTGGATTATGTACCAAAATCAGAAATGTGTAACATTATTGAAAACATATATAAATTTATTTTAAAAAATTGAAATAAAAATACTTAATAATAAAAATATTTTTATGATTTTTAAATGAATTATATTATTTATTTTATTTTATTAAATTTAGAAAAATAAAACATTTATTTAAGTGCATTTGCTTTATAAGAAAAAAAAGTTAAATTTTGATTTTAGAAAAAAAGATGGTGATTTTTTTTTAAAGAAATTTAATTTATTATCCACCAGCACCACCTTGAAAGTAAAATAAATAATTTTTACCCAAACTTTGTCCTAGTTTTTCTGTCTAGACACAATGGCGCTTCCGTAGATAACTTGGTAGTTTATTTTTGAATGTTAACTAAATGGAATGATTGTAGGTTCAGGATAACTTTTAACTAATATTTTTTTTTTTGTTTAAGAAAAGTCTTTTTTTCAGTAAGAAAATAATATCTGTCAGGCAAAAATAGATTATTTTTCTGAATTTTTTTATACCTCTCAAGTTAGTTGCTTCCATTTTATCTTGTTTGAGAATGAATTAAAATACTTAAGAAGAATGTTTTTATTTTTAAATTTGAATAAGTATTTTATTATATTTTATTTTAAAATATAATAATATATTTTACAACACTTAATAATCTTTTAAAAATATTTATTATGAAATACATGTTTTATTATGCAAAATAATTAGAAGCTGTAATTTATTTAATAACATTTATTCATTCAACTATTGCTACGATTTCTCAAAACAAAATATGCATACCATGTTAACCATCTAAATTTAACTTTTAAAACCTAACTATTACATTTGTTAAACTATTAATTAAAAAATTATATCGGAAAATAAACATTTTATCATATTGTATCATAATTTACAAAAAAAAATTCAGTTGTTGAGAGCAATCAGTATTTCATTTGTCTTTTAATTGTCGATAGTTTTTTACTTTCCAGTCATTCGTAGCCCAGTGGTAGTAAACACAAGCAAACAAAGAGTGATGTTCGATTACCGTTGGCGGCGTCTGTTACAATCACTGCTTTGAAAATTAATAGACTCGGTGGTGATTGACAATGTGTATAGTATCAACAATAGGCTGGAGTTTAACTGGTTTTCCTTATAAACCTTCTAAATGTAGGAATGGTATCTTTGACAAACATGCTTTCTTAAATAGTCTCAGAGAAACAAGTTGACTAACCGAAATATGAATATACCGACAGCGCAAGTCAGAAAGGTCTTCGTTACATTTAATTTTGAAGACAGAATTTTAAAAAAAAAAAAATTATTTATTAATAACATTTCATTTTTATTCAGAAAAATCGTTTTTTGTCACCCTATCTTAAATATAAATGAAAAAAAAAAAAAAAACAGAATTATTTCACTTTCTCACATGATAATTTCGATATGTTTAATTAAGAGTTTCTCCTTTTAAAACATGAAATTTATCTGTTGAGCTTGTATTTTAATTACGTTTTTGTAAATGAGGTAGAATTTGTTGATGTTTCTTATCCCACTTAGTCGATCGCAACTTCTAGACCAAATCCTTGAACCCATGAACAAGTGATGAATAAGTGTAAAAAATGAAAATTCTTTTTGCTCCTGACCTTATGACATAAAGACATGGGACACCCAAATGAAGAAGTCTCATTTTACCCCACTCGGTTATGCCCCCCGGGTGTTGTGCACATTTTAGTCGCCTTTTACGTCATGCATGGGCTACAGTGGGGCTATTCTAACCCGGACCCACAAGGGGTTATAATTTTGTAAACTTTTTATGCCAGAATAAAAACTATTAAAATTTATTTATTTCCCTTGCGATACTATATTACACGGAAGTAAAAATATTATTAAGATTTTTAAGATGCATATATTAAAATAATGTGTTTACAATTACTCATATAATAATAAAGAATCCATTTCATTTCAAAGAAACGTCTGGGTTGATAAAGGATACCTTTACTACATTTCTTCAGAAAAAAATTAGACGTAAATAAATACAAAGCACCTTCTTAAAGTACTTCCTGGTTTTATATCACCATTTCATTTTAATTTATTTGACTCGTTTGCTAAATCGGAATCGTTTTACGACATCCAAAACAAATTTCAAACGCTTTCGGATTCAATTTACGACCTTTCGAGCATCACACATGAACGCCTTGCATTTTTTTCTTTAACGCAACAAAGCCATTATTAGTCACTATTGTCCTTCAACCTTCTTTTTTTCTTCTGTTATGTAACACATATGCCCAAGAACCGCCCACTTCCTCGCTCCAAGTAAGCCAAATTCTTTCAAAAAAAAAGGCTCCCTTCTGTCATGTTGCAGTTCGCTTGTTAAATCTATGGGTTTTACTCGTTTCTCCGCCCATCTCACGCAGAGAGTGATTTAGTCAACGCCTAAAATTCTTCGGATAGCTTCCCTTTAAAGAAAATTACGATGCTACCTGTCGCATCTTTCTTATAAGTTTAAGGAACATGCCACTTTTATTTTGTTATATATTTAGTACAGTTTTTTTATACACGGCGATTCAATGATCTTAGAATGAACTTTGAGAGTTGGTACTCGTACATCTTAATAAAAGAATTTTTTTTGTATAGGTTTGATTTGTAGCTCTACGGTCATCTTGCGTACACAAGGGCTAAACAGACCGGGACCTACAGTTAAAACGTGGATTCCGAACCACTCACAAACATCCATACCACCGCCAGGATTCGAATCTGAAACCTATGAAACCAAAGGACAGGTATCAGCTTCGAAACATAAGAATTTTTCTTTTTACAGGTTAGGTTTATCAGCCTATGATTAGAGTTTGGTTTTGTTGCTCTGCGGTCATATTAGACTCGGACCTATGGTTTAAAGGGGATTCTGAACCACAGCAATGGCCAGAGCGCTAGCCACTTGGAGACTGGGCCGCTTTTTGTATAGGGATGTAGTGTCGGAAGTGACGCTTTGGTACAGGAACGCAAAAAATAGAAAAAAAAAAAAAACTGTATATTCACAACATCATTGCAAAGTGCTTATTTGATTCAATGTTTGCAATAAATGCTCAGCATATCGATCACTAACAGTGATACATGCCTGGTAGCGTCGAAGGAGTGATTGGCGAATTGTTCAAAGATCCTGGCATTTCACGCACGCTTGCAGCTGCAATAAATAGTCGAGGAGATTGTCTGCCTCAATTGAGACAACTGGAGAGTCGTAAATGTAAACACAGTTGCAAACACAAAATAAAACTAAATTATAGTGCACGTCAAAATTCCTGGCTGTTGCGGAGAGATTTGTTTGAAAGTTTTTCGTTCTTCAATGAGTCACTTCCGACAATACATTCCTATACAAAATATATGTCTTAATATACTATACCATTCTTTAAAATTTATCTCATGACCGTTGAATCTTCTTTAATACAATTGTAGCATGAAAAAAAAGCATGTCTTTGAAATTGAACAAATGTTTTTGTTAGTTTTATGTTATATGGGCAAAATTTGATTGGTATATGATATGCCAGAAAACAAGCGGGAATCGCTAATCTTTATTTATTAATTTTAAGCAGAAAATTACTCTTGCGCAATTATGTGACATTGAAAGGAAATTACGGTAACGATACTAATCACTCTAAAAGGCTTTTTAACATCTAACTAGATGCTATAATTAATTCTTAAGCTAAAAATATTTTTTTGTTTGTTGAACACCGTGTTCCATTTATGTATGCCACGAACAACCCACCACAAAGAGAGCACATTACCTTTCGGGAGGGCTTTTAGGAGAAAATTGTGTTGTGTGGGAGATACCCAGAAACTTTATTAAGCAACCTGACTGTCGATACAAGACATTTTACATTATCAAAATCACCCTCGAGTCTCATAATTTCTGAAAACAGTAACTAAACGATGTCTACAGCAGATTGGAACCTGTATCTCAGAGCATGCAATATGCACGTATTACCAGTAGGCTACTAGCATAGCGAAAAGAAATTAGTAGTGTTTCAAAAAAATATATGATTAGGAGATATTTATTTATCAATTAGTGACTGTATTGCAAGTATTGAAACTTGTACACAGTTAAAGAGTATATATATGCGATTCGGCCGATATACAGCGATTACCCATAAAATTATTTAATAATTACTCAGTTATATCGTTTACATTTTATTTTTTAACTAGAGGGTTTTGTATAATTTAAAAACCTATATATTATTACAATATATAGGTTTTTAAATTACAACGACTGTCATTTTCAATTCAATATCTGATTAATGACTTGCTTCAAAATTTCAATTGATTCGCAGCTACTTTTTAAAAAGAATAAAAAATGCATAAATAATTATTATTTAAAAAAAAAAATCTCGGGAAATAAATTATATAAATGTAAAAATTTCGAACGACTTTCTAAAAAAGTAAGTGAAAGAAATTAAAAAAATATATATATAAAATTCCAGACGATTTTATAAAAAAAAATACGTGAAAGAAATTTTAAAAAATGTATAAAAATTCTAAGTGATTTTATTAAAAAGCACTTGAAAGAAATTAAAAATAATACTTGTATAAAAATTTCAAGATTTTGTTAAAAAAAAACCACATGAAAAAAATTTTAAAAAAATGTTTAAAATTCCAAACGATTTTATAAAAGCAATGCATGAAGGAAATTAAAAAAAAAAAGCTCGTGACAGAAATTAAAAAACAAGTAATATAAAAACATTTTTTTAAAGTCAATTCCTACTTTTTTTTTTACTATATTGCAGAAAAGTCTTTTACAAATAAAATTGTAATTTTGCTTTTACATCTGACGCCATCTATTATTAGATACATGCAACTTAAATGTAAAAAGTCTAAAATTAATTTATTTAATTTAATGAATGAATTAATATTTGAAAAAACTGTATTAACATCCAGTGTCATCCACTACAAGTGAAAGAAAAAATGTATTTGAACTTGAGTGGATGAATAAAAAGTATTTTAAGAAAGATTGAAAATTTGAACAAGATATATATATATAGGGAGAGTGTGAGCTAATAGAAGGAATTGAAAAAGAAGATAAACTAACCAATAAGATACATTTAAATTTTTTTTCCAAGAATCCACTCACCTACTCTCTCAAAACAAAATTCATAATTTTATGGAAATGAAAAACATGATGATATGAAAAATGTAAATAATAGGCATTTATATGGTTAAAATATACCATATAAATAAAATATAACCATGATCATGATCTTGATATAATCATGATCTTTTATATGAGCACGTAAGAGAAGAATGCTGTGAAAATTGAAATTTACTGGATACTTTATACATACAAAATTTACAAGCATTACAAAAATATTTTCGAAATGTCTTAGTAATCTTCCCAAACAAAAATTGTAAATGTATTTTTATCACAAAATATATCATTATTAAAATCATAATAAAATGCAAACAAAAGAAATTTATCAAAAGGGAAGAAATTCCATTGTGAAATTATTTTTGTTAAAAAGTTCCAGAACTCTACCTCTTGTGGGATAGTTAAGAATTCCAAATGATTTCAATTTGACTTCCGATTCTCTGCCCTTATTTTTAATTGTGCTTAATTTCAAAAGTTTTGAGCTCTGGTAGGATCTCTGGAGAGATAAATGGCAATTTTTAAAACTTCTTCTCATAAGGACACGCTAATTAGAGAAAGTTATTCTAATTGTCTCTTTCGAATGGAGCTATAAATAAATAACATTTCAAGTAACAAATAAAAGTTGGACTTTTCCAAAAGTTAAGGGTGATGTGTGCGTTTAGCTTTTGTTGTTAAAGGTCTCTATTTTCTCCTTTAGAGAAATGCAGGTAGCAGCTTCGAAACTTTTTACTCATCATTAAAAACATAATTATGCTTGAAAATAAACGAAAATATTAATTATCTTTCGATATACTTTTTTTTTTTTTGAATACTTCTGATTTTTAATTAGAGTAAAATAATTTGAAAAGTAAATGGCTTTTTCAGAATGATTCACTTTTGTCAAAATTTTGAGGGAAAGTTAGTAGTAATATAGAATCAAAATTTATTTTAAAGCATTTAGCAGACTCTAACTACAAAATATTTTGCATTCTTCATGTACTTATAATAATTTTTTTTATATGGTGGGATGGGCACGATAAATCCATATGCCAGAAAATCTTTCTAGAAGGAAATCGCAAAAATCCCCAGATTCCAATTTTGAAGGTATTTATTCAACATGATTTGGATGAGTGGGGCTGTAGTCTAGCAAACTGCCATTGTGCTCTGCCTTTAAAGCTGAATTCCTGCCGTTCTAGTGATGAATGATTTCAGTTCAAAGTACTTAGTATTTGAAAATAATAACACAATAGATTTGTTATTTTCATGTTATGGAAGCTATGCATAGTAACTGTATTTAATGAAAACTATAATAACAACAACATAAATAATAATGATATAATAACAAAACAACATATTTTCTATGTTGTTATAAAAATATGTTTATTGAAAATTATACATATAAAAATGTTTAATGAAAACAATAATTAGCAAATATGTTGTAAATGAAAGCTATATACAGTAACTATGTTTAATGAAAAACAACAAATGGTAAATATGAAAGCCATAGAGAATATTTTGAATGAAAACTATAAAAATTATATTTAATGAAAACAATAAACAGCAAATATGTTGTAATGAAAGTTATAAATAGCAAATATGTTGTTATGAAAGCTATAGAAAATATTTTTAATGAAAACTGTAAAAAATATGTTTAATAAAAACTATAAATAGCAAAGATGTTGCAAAGATAGCTATAAATTGTTATGAAAGCTATAAATGGGATATAGGAAACCTAGAAGTAACAAACAGAATTCAATTTTCCATTAAATTCCTCATTCCTTCCGAAAATTAGAAAATAGCTAAATATTATCAATTTAATATTAATAAAAACAATAAATAATTTAATCCTTTTTTACGCTTCCAATTATGCTTTATGCGACTCTTAAATCCATTAAAATCTTGAAATCTCTGATAGATGAAACCACATCGAGATTACTTCTTCAAGCCCTTAGAAAGATTCTGGGAGCTTAAAATAATTCTTCCCGGAGAGATTTATGGAATAACTGCCCAATACTGTCGTGTTAGTTTAGAGAAAATTCAGAAAACTACAAATGGAAAGCCCAATTGTAGATGCAAGACTGCAGTTCTGTCGTGTAGTACTGCTTTACGCTAAGTTATACTTATTTAAAGAAAAAAATTTAAATTATTTATATTTTTATTAAAAAGAAACATTTTCATTCGACATAAACAGAAAATCTATAAATTATAAATTCAGAACATGCTTCATATAAAAAAAACTATTAAAATTTTATGTTTTTCTAGTTAAGTAATAAAGTTTAAAATAATACATCAAATTATAGAAAGCTATAATCATTTTTTTATATAATAATTTTCAAATAGTTTGTGTAGTAAAAAATTGGATCAATAGGTCAATAAGCTTTATTAATAGATTATAAATCCAATCACAAACAATGCTTTTATTCCACCATTCTCCATACCAGCTTTATAAAAATAATTTTTGCACGAGTCGTTTGTAAATTATGCGAACTACTAATTCTTATTTGCTCAAATATTGATTATTAAGCAGAAGTAAACAAGCTTTTTGTTCCTTAAAGTCACGACATGCACATCTAAAAAAAGAAAAAGGAAAATGATGTTTATGGCTAAACTTTTGAGATCTCGTCTGGACTTATGACATAGATGTCTGGACTTCGGAATAATTTGTTTCTTTTATTTCTTCACATATTTTTGATGATTGATGGCTTAATTAATGCATACTTGCAGCTAAAATTTAGTTTTGAATTTTCGAAATAGAAAGCTCGATAGATTTGTGCTGACAATAATTTTGAAAAAGGTCACAAAAGGAGAAGGACAGTCTTCATGTAAGGAATTTTTAATAGGCAAAAAAAAAAAAAATTAACCTGATCTTACTAGTTTTTACTGAAGCAAAATGTCGATCTTTCTTTTGAAACATGAAATAATTGGCCTAAATACAAACACTCTCTTTATTTAAATAATTATGCTAAAAAAACACATATTTTAAATCCGTAATTAATTTCAAAAAATTATTTTCCTTCGTTGTTATATTATAATTTGAAAAAAATTTGAAATTATTTTAAAAGTTTTATTATTTACATACATTACCATAAAACTGATACCATAATTTTTACAATAAATATTAGATTGCGCATCGAAAATTGAGACTTCAAATTAAATTTCTTTTTTTTTTTGTCCTATTTTACTTCATGTTTAACCCACGAACGAAAATTTTATTGACCACTTTGAAATGATAAGTTTACTAATGGCAATCGGCCCTCGGTGCCACAGGTTTCGCGTATGAATTCCAGCGAAGCCATGGATGTTTGTAGTGGTTTGGAATCCACTTTTAGCCGTAGGTCTCGGTCTAATATGATTGTAGAATCTTGTGCGTAGGGCTGACAACCCTATCCCATAAAAAGGCAGCTTCACGGAACCAAGTCAGTCTTCTACCTACGGGTGTTCCATCGCAACAGAAACTGCTCATCCCTTTCCCTCCTTCCATGAGACCACACGGGTTCTTGAACTTGATCCAGTTGTTGCTGTCTACCAAGTGGGATAAGAAATAACAACTAAGGGGATGAATTTTATTATCTTTGGGTGAATACAAACATAAGTAGCTACTCAGAGGTTTGTATTAGAAACTTGTGGAGAGAGATTTTTCGATTTGAAAATTTACAAACCCATACTTGTGTTTTAGCCAAACTCTTATTTTCAGAAAGAGGACTCGAGTTCTGCATGGTTTGTTACACAGCATATTTTTCAGCATTCTTTCGATAACAAAAAAGGAGACTACAAAAGATTTTATTCAAGTGACTTTTGTACTATGCAGTGAACTATTTCTACAGTTTCAGGTTTGGAGAAAAGACTTGGAGATTATCCATAAAAGTAAGATTATGACATCATTCTGTTTAGATCTGATTAGATTTCGTTGTGAGATATGGCGTAAACTAATTATTGGGAAATAACAACGGTGATTAGTCAGCAGTGAAGTCAATCCTATTTCGATTCCCTCTTATCAATTAAAAATGTGTTAGGAAATTAATCGTGACTTTAGAGGGACTTTTGAAATTAATAAGAAACTTTTTCATTTAAGATTTACATACCCATGTCTGATGTTGATACATGAAAGGTACAATGTATTTTTTAGGTGGTGGCAACAGTGAGTCGTGGGGTGATCTTGAAAGTATGGCATGTTGATCTCGAAAGCTCTGGCGATGGTGAATCATATGGCGATGTCAAACGCTCTGGCAATATGAATCGTATGGTTATCGCAAAAGCTCTGTCAAGAATGAATCGTGAGATGATCTTGAAAGTATGGCATGTTGATCTCGAAAGCTCTGGCGATGGTGAATCATATGGCGATGTCAAACGCTCTGGCAATATGAATCGTATGGTTATCGCAAAAGCTCTGTCAAGAATGAATCGTGAGATGATCTTGAAAGTAGGGCATGTTGATCTCGAAAGCTCTGGCGATGGTGAATCATATGGCGATGTCAAACGCTCTGGCAATGTGAATCATATGGTTATCGCGAAAGCTCTGTCAAGAATGAATCGTGAGATGATCTTGAAAGTATGGCATGTTGATCTCGAAAGCTCTGGCGAGGGTGAATGATATGGCGATGTCAAACGCTCTGGCAATGTGAATCGTATGGTTATCGCGAAAGCTCTGTCAAGAATGAATCGTGAGATGATCTTGAAAGGATGGCATGTTGATCTCGAAAGCTCTGGCGAGGGTGAATAATATGGCGATGTCAAACGCTCTGGCAATGGGAATCGTATGGTTATCGCGAAAGATCTGTCAAGAATGAATCGTGAGATGATCTTGAAAGGATGGCATGTTGATCTCGAAAGCTCTGGCGAGGGTGAATCCTATGGCGATGTCAAACGCTCTGGCAATGTGAATCGTATGGTTATCGCGAAAGCTCTGTCAAGAATGAATCGTGAGATGATCTTGAAATGATGGCATGTTGATCTCGAAAGCTCTGGAGAGGGTGAATAATATGGCGATGTCAAACGCTCTGGCAATGGGAATCGTATGGTTATCGCGAAAGCTCTGTCAAGAATGAATCGTGAGATGATCTTGAAAGGATGGCATGTTGATCTCGAAAGCTCTGGCGAGGGTGAATAATATGGCGATGTCAAACGCTCTGGCAAATGGGAATCGTATGGTTATCGCGAAAGATCTGTCAAGAATGAATCGTGAGATGATCTTGAAAGGATGGCATGTTGATCTCGAAAGCTCTGGCGAGGGTGAATCATATGGCGATGTCAAACGCTCTGGCAATGTGAATCGTATGGTTATCGCGAAAGCTCTGTCAAGAATGAATCGTGAGATGATCTTGAAAGGATGGCATGTTGATCTCGAAAGCTCTGGCGAGGGTGAATAATATGGCGATGTCAAACGCTCTGGCAATGGGAATCGTATGGTTATCGCGAAAGATCTGTCAAGAATGAATCGTGAGATGATCTTGAAAGGATGGCATGTTGATCTCGAAAGCTCTGGCGAGGGTGAATGATATGGCGATGTCAAACGTTCTGGCAATGTGAATCGTATGGTTATCGCGAAAGCTCTGTCAAGAATGAATCGTGAGATGATCTTGAAAGGATGGCATGTTGATCTCGAAAGCTCTGGCGAGGGTGAATAATATGGCGATGTCAAACGCTCTGGCAATGGGAATCGTATGGTTATCGCGAAAGATCTGTCAAGAATGAATCGTGAGATGATCTTGAAAGTATGGCATGTTGATCTCGAAAGCTCTGGCGATGGTGAATCATATGATGATGTTAAATGCTCTGTCAACAATTAATTGCGTGGTGATCTTGAAAGCTCGGAACAGGTGAATCGTATGGTGATCTCGAAAGTATTGTAGTGTGAATCATATAGAAATCTCAAAAGCTCTGGCAACAGGTGGTGATTTTGAAAGTATTGTATGGTGATAAGAAAGCTCTGATTCTAATGTGCCAAAACGAATGGTTAAATTTATGCTTGAACTTCTGTAATAAAAAATGAAGAAAGGATAAGCACTTGTCGATAACATTGATTATTTTTTGTTTTAGTGAAAAAAAATTGTTCTAAAACTAAACTGTGTTTGAAAAAAAAGTATCCTTTAAAAGAATCAATTAAAGAAAAAAAAATCGTCTTATACTGAATAGCATTAACACCTTTTAAAAGCGATATTAGCGGCAACATAAAGTTGAAACAAAGGATAGACCCGCCGCCTGTTTAATAAAAGTCAGATGAATGCATCATTATTTTTATCTTAAGGAAATGAAGTAAAAATAAAAATTTCTTTTTATTATTTGTAATTCGAAAAGGAAAAGAAAATCGGTAGCTTTTATTTTTGCTGCACTGCACACAAACCTGCTAAAATTGCTTCTTTTGAATAGACCAAAACTTAATATGAATCTACCTTATATCAACACTGATTTAAAAATTCTTCAAATTCTTAGAATATTCTTACCTCTTTTTTAATTCTATTGTTCACACTTCAAAACAGTTTCTTTCATTTCATAAGCAAACATAATTCATATTCTGTTAATTCTTTTAAAATGCAAGAGGCTTGTTCTTTATATAATTAAAACCACCATTTTTTTTCTTTGAAAAATGCTATTTGAAAAAAAAAAAAAAAGAATGAAATGGTGAAGAAATGAGATTTACTTAATGAAAAGAGAGATGGAGGGAAAATGAGATACAGTTTTTCCCTTTTTCCCTAAGGATGTATTTTCTGCCTAGTAATTATGGAAATTACTCATTCCTCTTATATATATCACGCTTTTTTTTTCTTTTTTTTTTTCGTTTTACAATTGAATATTTTTTTGAAAGACTCATAATTTTAAATTCAAATTTTGTTTATTATTTTCTATCTCTTTTGTCACAGAAAAACATTATCTTTTTTCGTTAGTTGTTTTCTCTTTTCTTTGAGTGAGATTTGCTCAAAGAACTCTGTAATTTTTTGCGTTTAGGACGAGTTTTTAATTAAATCTGCGTAACAGTTTTTTTCCCCAAACTCAGGCGTGTAAAAAAAAAGAACTTTGAAGAAGTTTGATTGAGTTTTTGCTTCTAGCCTGCAAAACAAGTTAATTAAAATGAAATAAATCTTCAAGAAATTCTTTTTTATAGAACAGAGGCTTACTATACTAAAAAATATCTCAAAGTTTGGAATTTTTTTACATGTAAATTCCTTCAACGCTTCAAAAGTTAACCATCCATTCCCTATAGCAACATTTATTGATTATAAGTGCACAAAAAAAAAACTGTTAAATTATGCAGTGTTCGTTTTATTTTCTTAAACTTAGTTCACATATGGATTTCAAAATCTTTATTTACAATAAAATTCTAGACCAGGGATGGCAAAACCAAGTGATTATGCGGGTCACTTTAGAAATGCATCATAACTCCCCGGACCGCATGTAAAATTATATATCCCCATATTAAATTCTGACCCACCATAAATATTTTTTAGAGTGAAAATTGAAACATAATGAGTTATTATTTTTATATTTACTATTAATTTTACATGTAAAAATAGATAATATAATACTAAGGATACTAAATGCATATTGTAAAGAAACATATAACACTAAAATGAAATATAAAAATATATAAATATAAACGAAATAAAAAATTAGATCCTTAAAAATATTTCTTTTACTAGTATGATATTTGTTTCTTCACTCTTTCACTTAGTTTTTGCAAATCGATCTCAATTCGGGTGTTTGCACATCGTAATTGGTGTGGCAAGTTAGCGTCCGTTATGTTTGAGCGTGTTTTGTGATTGGTTAATTTAATTTTCGGGGAAAAAACGATTCGCAGGTGTAAGTTGAACCAAAAGCGCTAGAAACTTGAACTGAGAGTCTGAATTGCTCTGCTATCCACAATCAACTGTGCGTATCTAGGGATGGTCACTTAAAGTGAAACATAGAACCTTATGTTAGGTGATCCAAGACGCGTGAGCATCATGAGTTCGCAGAACATAATTTAATTATTTTGCGAACTCATAGCTGTAATCTCATAAATAAAACAGGCAATATCTGTCATATATTCGCAAGAACATTATTTTAAAATCAAAGTTAATTTTTTCTCATAATTTCGACCACTAATGTTTGAATATATGGTGGCACACATAATGTATTTTTTTAATACATTGGTTTTCACTACTTTGGTCATTATAAAATAAATAAATTTTGTAAAATTGTGATAAATCTCATGGGCCGAAAAAATGTTCAAGACGGACTGCGGGTTGGCCACCCCTGTTCTAGATAAATATTTGAAAATTTTAAGTTAAAAAAAGTAACTGAGAGAAAATAGATACTCTTTTCAAATAACTGTTTTTGAAAAAAAAATGTTTTAGTGTTTTTTTATAGCACGCTAGGTCGTTACCACGTATAATCCTTTTTAAACTTGAAGGATATTTTTTTTAAAAATTTATGTCTTCATTAAAAAATATCGTCTACCATCATTTAGTTTCCATTGCAATTAAAATTTAATCTGATGACTTCTGTTTAAAAACTTGTACTAAAAATTTCAAATTTCATTTTAAAGATAGATATAATAAATCTTGCAATAATCTTAAGTGAAGCTTGCAGAACTATGTATTCTAAAAGTCTACATTTTCATTTTCAATTTCTTTTTTATGTGAATTTAAATCTAATATTTCGACGTCTGTTGCCATCTTAGAAAATTGAAAAAGAATACTCTTGATTGATCTAATGAAAGAAAAAAATTCTTCAAATTATTTGCAAAATATTTTCTGGGATGAATTTTGAACGTGCATGAAAATAAATAAAATTGTTTATAAAACATGTTTTTCTGTTTTAAAATATAATTTCTTTCAGAAATTTATGATCTTATACAACTGAATGAAATAAAACTGTTGAAATAATGAATTCCTTTAAGATTAGCTGCTGTATCAAACAAAAACTATTGAAATTTTTAATACTTCTTTACTTGAAAAACAAATCTCTAAATCGAAGGCTTTGATTAATATCTTAATAATTACATTTTATCAAGTCTGATAAATAATTACAAAAGGTTTAGTTTAGAATACTTTATAATGAATAGTTTTAGTTGTTCATGTATTAAGATATTTTATTTTATATATTTAATTATTTTAGTTGCTACAAATAATTATTATATTTTGTTATTGCTTTTAAACTCACCATACTAAAAATTCTTAACAATTTGCAATTAACTATTAATACTGCTTCTTTTAATAATTTGGTCTGACAAAATGGCTGAAAATTATCATATAAAAAGCCACAACAGCCAATCAACCATTAATATTGAAATGTCTTATGAAATTACAGTTTGTAATTATTTAAAAATCTCATTATTTAAAAAAAAAATATATTATATTTTTAAACTTACTTAAATAACGTCTTTGTTTTAGAGGAATAAAAATATTTAAAATAATACAGACAAAGTAATTTCACTGTATAGTTTGGAAAGTAACTCAAAAAAATTTCTGAATGTTCTCTTAAAAATTAATATACTTGTGAAAATTTTAAATACAGCCTGAATTTCAACTTTTCTTAACAAACCTGTTAGATGTGTAAAAAAAAATTGCATTTTTCCAAAGATAACTTTCACAGACTTTAGTATGCATATTCATAAGAATAAAATTTGCATGCATGAGTGGTTTAAAGAAATGAAGCGCTGAGTTTAACTTAACGACCATAATAAAAAAAAATTATGCAAGTTGTAATTCTACAATTCCCAGAGATTCAGAAATTCAATTGGTGGTAATTTTTTCCAACTCTTCGTACGTACTATTATTCATGCATGAAAATACAATGGTCTGCATCAACCATAACAAAAGAAGACAATGTTAATTCTTTTACGTACATTTTACTATAAATCTAACAAATCCAAAAGATGTTATTCTACCGTGTATGAAAACATATTATCTCGAGTAATACAAGAACAGCAAATAAATTTTAAGTAAAGTAACAAAAAAATAATGAGTCTTACAACTTGTTTGTGTTCAATTAGTAATTAGTTGAAACAGCCATCAGATAATTTTATTAGCTTCTTCGTTTGAAATATAACAACTCCAAAATAATATTATTCTACCACATACGAAAACCTTTTCTCTCGAGAAATAAAATAACAGCAAATAACATAAATTTAAGGTAAAAAAAAATAAAAAACAAAGTAATGAAAGTAATTAATTGAAGAAGTCATCAGACAATTTTATTATTTCAATTCCTTCTATTAGCTCACACTCTCCCTATATATATCTTGTTCAAATTCTCAATCTTTCATAAAATATTTTTTATTCATCCACTCAAGTTCAAATGCATTTTTTTAACTTGTAGTGGATGACACTAGAAGTTAATACAGTTTTTTCAAATATTAATTCAGTAATTAAATTTAATTAATTAATTTTAGTTTTTTTAGATTTAAGTTGCATGTATCTACCAATAGATGACGCCAGATAAACTTAAAAAAATGAATGAACATTATTTATAAAGGACTTTCTTCAATATAGTGAAAAAAAAATTGGAATTGACTTTACACATTTTTTTTTATATTACTTGTTTTTTTTTTAGTTTGAAATTTAACAACTCCAAAAAAATATTATACTACTCTATGTGAACATTTTTCTCTCGTGAATTACAAGAACAGCAAATAAATTTAATGTAAAATAACAACAACAACAAAAAAAGTAATGAAAGTGTTACAACTTGTTTGTATTGAATTAGTAATTAATTGAAGCAGTCATTAGACAATTTTATTAGTTTTCTGGTTTGCAGCACATCATAACCTCTCAGATATAACTTTTATTTTTAAATGGAGAAGGAAGAATTACTTTTTCTGTGATACCTTTTTCCTTCTTAATTTCATTTTTACAACAATTCATTAAATCAAATTTTTTTAACGTAAATATATTATTAAAAAAATATAAATGGTACTCAAAAACTTCAAGAATGCCATGATATTATTTCTATAATATACTCTTAAATAAGAAAATGTCTAAAACAACTGCATAATATATAAATATATTCAAGAGTCTTTATTTAAGATGTAAATATTAAATTATATCATGTTATGTAATATATACGTGATATATATATATATATATATATATATATATATATTCAGGGTGCGCAGTAGATCTACCTCCCCGTGGTGCACCTGGTAACACTTTTTAGTGGCTAAAAGATCTACAACTTGGCATTATGTCTTCCTCCCCTCACTTTGATACTCTTCGAGTGCTACAGTGGAATACCGGTGGACTGTCTCAATCCAAGCGCGCAGAGCTTTGCTGACTCTGTGTGAGAAGGATATTGATGTCTTTACTATTATGGAGGCTAATTTTACAACCGACTGCCTGCGAAACCATCTTTACAGGCTCAAAATTGTTCCTTCCCCGATGTGCACCTCTGGAGAGGCCATGGACTCAGTCATCTACTGCAATGTCCTGCTCTGAGCAAGACTTTTTCTCGCCGAGCGATATTGGGAGGCTAGAGACATGTTAGATTAATGAACTCTGTTGCAGCATATTTTGTTGTATTCTCTGTTCTTTTTTTTTTTTTACTGTAATTGTTCATAATCTGCCATTGGAAATAATAATAATAAAAAAAATATATATATATCCATGTTTTTTTCTAATTGTCGTCAGTATTTTATAGAATATTTATCATAGCAACTTGAAATTTTTTTCAGTACATTTTGTTTCAATAATTAACTTCATAGGCTAATGTATTTATGCAATATGTACAATTTATATTATATGTACTAAATGTATGTAAGTTTTTATGTACTAATGTAATATTTTTCATGGCATTATTATTATGTATCATAAAATGTTGTAAGTGTTGATATACTAGTACGACAATTCTTTGTCTCCTTGTCGGTAGAATTTGTATTAAATATCTCGCCAACGGATTTTAATTACTTTTAGTGAAAATAATTTTAATTTAAAGCAAACTAGATGTACAAGTTTATATTATTATCTACGAAGTTGGTGAAAATGAGCGTAATAAATAATTAGCTACAAAATGGGATTAACATCCAATTCCATGAATAAACTTAACATTTAGGAAATAGTACGAGTTTAGAATAAAAGGAATGTAGACAACATTTTAATATATCTGTTTCAATTATTTTAATACATAAAATTATTATTTTTTGTTGTTTATAACATATTTTATTACATTTGTCGTTAAGTATGAAAGATTAAGTTGATAATTAATTAAAACTAACAAAGCTTAATAGTTATCGAATCATTATATTGAAGAGATGTTATTTATAATGTAAACATAAAATTAAATTGTTTTATTCAAAGAGTGGAAAACTACATTTCATTCAGAAAACTAGAGACACATAATAAATTTATAAATTTATGGTTTGGTAGTTATGGGCAGACTAATAGAACATAAGCTAAGATTAAAAAAACAAATACGATTAATACAGAGATTCATTAATGTGAAAATGACTTTACCAAATGTTTTTATAGACCTTGACTTGTATGCTTAAGAGATAGAATTCAATTTTTTGTTTGTGTCGATTGAATATTTCGCATTTTATATTTTATAAAATGACAATTGTCTAAGTGTTTGCCAGCTACATTAGAACAAAAAAAAAAAATTATAAAAATCATAGAATTTTACAAAAATGCTACCGATATTTATATATATTTTTTTTATCTTATATAAGCAATGAATAAAATTTTTTTTTTTTATTTGGTCATGTTTGAATATTAATCTGATTAAATTATTATTTTTAAGATTTATTAATCGTAAAAAATAATAGTTTAACCGAATATTATTAAACAAATTATATAACTAGATTATTTAACCAGATTACTTAGATTATTAACCAGATTTATAATTTTATTATTGAACCAGATTATATAATGATTTATTATAAGATGTAACCGTGGTTCCAACTACTCCACCATGTTTCCTCCCCACGCACTGCAAGAGCGCCTCTTGCGGCGTACAAAAGAAATTGTCAGTAGGCAACAAATCTCTCGCGCGAGAGGACGTACGGCAAAAATAGGCGCTGCCGTGTGTTACGAGCTCTCATCCCGAGAGCAAGAAGTGGAATCCTTCCACAACTGTATAATTAGCTGCTACTTCAGAAACGTCTAGTTGACAGTCTCTCACCTGAGAGAAGATATAGTTAGCACCAACCTGTGCATAAATTAGCCTACAGACTCTCGTTCCGGAGAGGAAGTATATTTCGCTATCCTGCGTGCACCTGAGTAACTTTATTCACATCTTAGAAGTAAATCCTTCCACTTAAATATAAGTATATATCTTTAAAGGTGTTGTTTATTGTATAATAATTTTTGTAGTGTGTTGTGCTCGTGCCTGCGCGCTTGTAATTAAAGTGATGTGTTTTTAAATGTGTATTCTTGTTATTTGACCGCACCCAATTCCAACTGCACAAACAAACGACTGTTCATTCCTTTGGAAAATCTCGTATTTTTATATTTTATAAAATCAAAAAAATTATTTTTTAAAACACTATATAGAATTTTTACAAAATTCTACCCATATATTTGTATTATTTTTTTATCACATAGTAATTTTTATCATATAAGCAATGAGTGGAAATATATTTTATTTGCTGATGTTTGAAATACTTAGTCCAAATGCTTAGATTCTTAGTTGGAATACTTAGTCCTGGTTAATAATGTAACCAGAGTATTAGGCCGAGTGGATAGTGCTGGGTACCTCAGGTTTCGGGTTCAAGTCCCCGGCGCTGCCATAGCTGGTGGTAGTGGTTTGGAATCCGCTTTAAAACGTAGGTCCCGATCTAATATGATCGTAGAGCTTTGTGGTGGTAGTGTTTTCTCGCGTCCGTATCATATCTTCAACCTACACGTGCCCCCTGGGTAGTGCTAAATGAGTATCAACTGTGCAGCCCTTGCTTATGACATAAAGATAACTGTCCTGTATTGCCAGCTGCCTTAGCAAAAAAAAAAAAAAGTTTTATTAACAAATTATATAACTAGATTATTAACCTGATTTATAACTTTATAATTTAACTAGA
This sequence comes from Caerostris extrusa, assembly GCA_021605095.1. Taxonomy (NCBI): domain Eukaryota; kingdom Metazoa; phylum Arthropoda; class Arachnida; order Araneae; family Araneidae; genus Caerostris; species Caerostris extrusa. Next base: position 47,901 of record BPLR01013301.1, on the reverse strand, counting down.
TTATATAATAATTTAATATAAGTTAAATTATATTTAATATCTTTAAAATAAAAAAATGGTGACAATATTACCTATCTATATGAAATTATTTAAAGAAAATATTCGCTAGACTTGTTTTCATCATCATAATTTTATGCTAATAGTAAATTATGTGCCTACAAATAAAGCGCGAACTTCGCCAATGCAAAATATCCACTTTATAATGCATGAAATATTTGCTTTCCGTGCAAAAAATGGTATGAGTTCTTCTATTATTTGACAAAGAAGTGTTTTCATAACTTCCATCCACTCCTTTTTAAAAAATTGGATTGAGATTCTAGTCATAGATCTCGTTCCATCATTGAAAACTAAATTGAAAATTTGAAATTCCATTGGGAGTGACTTTGGGGAAAAATAAATAAAAACGTGTAAAAAGAAAGTAAAAGCTTTTGGTTCTGAAGGTGTGCCAATAAAAAAGAACGAATTGCAGTAGATAAAAGCGTTCGGGGATAAAAGATGAAATTGGATTTCTCAGGGATCTGAGTTTAAAATTTAAATTGAAATTAGATGGCAGATTCAAATGAAATCTAACTGTGCATTTTGTTGTGTAAGAATTGTATTGCAACGCCTTTTTTCTTTTAATGCATTAGTAATCGTGTAACGTTTTGTAAATAATTTTGTTTAATAGTAGTCTTGACTGAATAGAATTGTTTATTGCAATAGTTTTGGCGAATTAAATAAAAAGAGTGGGAATTTGTTAGAGCTACCTGAACCTGGTTGTTTGACGAATTTATTTAACAATAGTATGAATTACATTTAAATAAAATGTAAATATCAATTTGAGTCATTTGCATACTTGTTACTTGATCGTACTTGGCGAGAACCGAATCGCATTTGGCATGATTAATATGCATTCTATAACTTAAAAGTAACTAAAATTAATTAAAAGTAAATGGATAAACACTAATTAACAGTAAATGGATAAACACTTAATTAACAGTAAATGAATAAACAATTATTTTAGAATAAATAAATATGCAAGTATAAATTTTATGTACATTATGTATTTATACTTGCATAAAAATGAAAGTAAAGCAAAGAGCGAATCTTAGCTAAGGAATACACAATACGGCTGGCAAAATATCTAATTAATTATTATTAATTAATTTAATTAAGTCACTAATTATTACTTATTTGAAGCAGATGCATACAAAAATTAGTAAAAAATTAGATCGAAAGAAACAACTGAACGTTTAAATAAAAAGGATATAAATGGTGCATCATCTTTTTTGGCGGTTGCCGACACCTCCAACGGAAAAATCCCCAAAAATGTTTAATTTTTTTATTGGATTAGTTTAAAATTCTTTGTTTTTTACTGAATTAGGAAAATTTATATTTTATGACAAAAATTATTTATAATAATTACCGCGGTCTTTTCATCCCTTTTCTAAATCAAGTCTCACTAGACTTCTTTGACTGTTAATCTCTGCAATAAATTGAATAGATAGAAAAGATAGAAATTGATACTTTTTATTTTATGAGGACAAACAAAAAATTATATTTATATGGATATTTAGAATATTTTATAAGTATAATGATTATTGTCAAAGGGATATGTTTTCGTGCTTGACATTCTCCTTGAATTTAGATCAGTTGTAAATATGCCCTTTTAACCTATTTCAAGGATGCATAAACTTGTGAAGGATACTGGTATCATATACTTATTATAACTTGACCACTAATAACACACGCAAAAAAACCAGCAAATTTATATATACATTGGTAAAATCACGTAATAGGCGTCAAAAATGCACTTTATGCGTCATTTGGTGCACTTTTCGTCAAAGTGCTCTAAATGAGAGAAGCGATTCTAAAAGAAGAGAATTGTAACCCTACCAGGATAGCTCGATTTCGTGAAGCAGAATTTGCATTTAAAAAAATGCTGTAAATTTTTAGGAAGTCACCACACGATGCTAGAATATGATTAAATTGCTTATGTCACATCACATTGTATACCACCCAGAAATAATGTTCTCTTTCATAATGACATCCATGCCGATTTCTCTACAAAACCTCTTCCAATTCGTCAGGGCATTTAGCGCACATTCAATTTCATCACCTATAGTATATCCGTAGTCGAATGCCTATGGATCCAGCTATACGTAATTCTCATAATATCGTACAAATTGATTTTTTATTGAAAGAACCACGAATTTTGAAGAATAAATCTCACATTTTGTTCTACATCATTAAAATTCATTCTATATCTCCCTATATCCATCAGATTTATCTTTCATAACAGTTAGAACCATAACATTTCCACAACTAGGACACACAACATTCTTGGCAATCAAACCTTCAAACATACTATTCAATAATTTTAACTTACCTCCCACAATTAAACGCAATTAATTTTGGCCATTCAAAACCATGTAATTAATCTTGGCCAATCATGTATTAAGAGAGACATTGGCTACCCCATTTGGCGATTTTTTCCCATTTCACCAAAGAAAAGTCAAACTTGTCAAAAAAAAAATAAAAAAAATAGCCAAATCACGACGGCCCCTATTTTGCGATTTGACCATATACAGTAATTTAGTACATTTAATTTCTTTACGTAGAATAAAAAATAAATAATGTAATTTAATAAAAAGTCGAATAAAAATTTGATGCCTGATATCACATTAATTGATATTTGGTTAAAATTTTGCAAAAATCAGGTCAAAAGTGATAAGTCAAATGACTTTTCGTATTCATAAACTTTTTACATTCTCGCTTAATAATGTTTCTTCACATATATGTGGGTGATCCAAACTTACTTGTGCATTTAATGCATTACTTAGCGACAACCAAATCTATTTTGTTTAATGCAATAATTACACAGGTAGGGATCCTATATCCAGGCTTGCATGTTATTGGCAAAAGCTTCTGATCTGTTATAAATTAGAAAACATTGTATAAAATACTTTTATAATATTTGTTATTTTGTTTTAATTAGCTAAATTACCAATTATATTTTTAAAAAATTAACTGTATATATGTTCATGACCTTGCTCCATGAGAAAGGTCATATATGTATCACTGTTCCCATGATTCACTCTTAATTGAGTTGCCATTAGCATGTTATTCAATTATGTTAAACAAATTATATTTTGCTCTTACATTGATATATTTCTCTATCGACCCCTAGCTGTGTTATATAGACCCCTAGTAATGTTATACAACCCCCTAGCAGCGCTATATCCATATCAGTCACTTTGCAGACATCGGATATAAGTCGGATAGCCTCGAAGGCAGCTTTCGAATAAAAAAAATAATAGATAAATAAAATAATGTGTCATTTTGGCTTATCAAAATTAGATAAAGACAGTTAATATTCATAACTTCTTATATATTAAATGAGTAGCTGAATATAAGATTATGAATCATAACGGGATATTTAATTTTCTTTTTATTGACATATTTATTTATTTAAATTTAAATAAATTTTATTATTAATTATTTTTCTAAATTTTGAATTGATTTACTAATCCTAATTATTTTATTTTGATATCCTTACAGAGCATGTGCTCTATAAAATTTTCTTCTTTTAAACTTTAGTTTTTGGATGTATTTGATTATGTAACTTTTTAATATTATTTATTGTTATGGAGGTACAGGATATTACCCTCGGTACTCCTACTAAATATCTGCCGTTACGTTACGTTATACTTATAATTTTATGCGATAAAACTTTGTCATTTGGTAAAACTGTTGTTTACTAGATTCATCATTTGAGGTGATTTTTATCTGAGAATCCATTTCTAGTAAGCTTGAATATGGATGATGAGATTCCTGATTTTCTCTCGGGGAATAATCCTGAAGTTATTTTTCACGTTATGAATGATTTCAGAAATATTGCTCATAATGAATTTTTAATTAACCACAATTTGTGTGAAGAGTTGCAGAAAAATGTTTTAATCGACGATGATTCATTCATAAATGTACATTTGTAAATGTTTAAAACTCATAGAAATTTTTAAAAATACTGCATGAAAATGAAATACTAACTTTAAAAGAGTATTTTTTTTTTTATTTGGTAGAATTATATTTCTAAAGATCTATTCAAAATTCCGAATTTTAATTCTTGGAGTAACAATATTTTAGATACGAATTTCCATAAATTCGTATTTCCATAGACCTTGTCTAACGAATTTAATTTTTTTAACATTTCTCGATATTTCTGATGTAATCAGTATCTATCAATTTCTGTTTGTAGCGTAAAGATTGTGCAGCTGGATTGTAACTGGGTGGGGTTGGGTTGAGACGTAAGACACAGATTTGAGAACACACAACTTTATTGACACACGCACAAACATTACACAATATTTAATACATTTATAGACAGATAATCATAGAATCATAGAAATATTCCACGACTAAGTCGAAAATAAAGATATTCAGGTATGCGCTGGATGCGCGAAATATGTTTCCTCTCCGAGTGAAAGTCTGTAGGCCAGCTATTATGCAGGGAGGGGAAGGGGGCGTTGAATATATTTCCTCTCGGGATGAGAGACTGTAAACTAAACGTTTGTCAACAGCAGCGACGGTTGTGCTGACTTCCTCTCGGGTGAGAGTTTCGAGGCCTACTGACTGTATCTCCTGGACGCCACAGAGCAGTGCGTAGGAAGAAGCACGGTTACATGTTGTATTAATCTGTCAATATTTTACAGAAAAATAAAATAATCAAGATAATATATATATAAATAAAATATAATATAATATTAAATATTCCAGCCTAACTAAAGTTATATATTATCCAGTTGTTTATTCCAATTTAATTAAATGAAAAGTGCTTAAATGACAAAATGTTGTGCATAAATGGCAAGGATAATCGAGTTCACAAAAGTTCAATTAATTAGATCTATTTAGAAACTCTCTTTTGTCGCAAACTTGGTAATCAAAAACATTTTTTATTAGATCACCCATTAAATCTGACTTTCCTTGAATTAATTGAGTTAAACAAAAACATATGTTTAAACATTTAATAGCAGCAATAAGATAGTTTTGCGCAAAAAAATAAGATTTTAAATTTAAATTAACATTATAATCAAATTACTCTTAAAGTAAACATCAACATTTCTTAAAGTAAAAAAATAAATAAATAATAAAAAAATGAAATAAATAAACAGGAAACTTTGGAAGAAGTATTTAGAAAAGCAGAATAAAATATTCTTAAAATAATCCTCCATCAAAATGTCATCTCATTAAAAAAATAAATAAAAAAAATCTTATGATAATATTAAGACAATTAACGTATAATAAAGCATTGTTGTTGAATTTTCCTTTCAACAAATTTAAAAGAAAAAGAAATATCGAAACAATACATGTTTCATCCAAGCATCGTTACTGTTATCTAGTTTTTATTTTATTCTTGTTATTATTAGTTTTTCTTTTAGGAAGGATATGTAAACTTCAATTGCTTGTAACCTGACCTGATATTGCCAACAATGGACTTTTATTTTTAGAATAAAAATAAAAAGAAATTTCTCATAATTTTTGTTGGGAAAAAAAGAACATTTAATGTTCTGTTGCTCGGAGGGTTGTTTGTGGAAGTATCATAACAAAATGACAGCAAAAGAAATCCAAACATTTAAAGATCATAACAAACACAATGATTTATTACTTACCAAGCTCTGATGAAACATTAACTTTTACTGCTTTAATTTCCTGGGTACTGTTAAAAATAAAATAAAAAAAACTTTGATAGCAATTAACATGTACGGTATATCAAAAAGGTTTACAATGGAGAATGTAGTAAGGAAACTTATAACCAAATTTTATTAAAAATAAATAGAATTTTCACTTAATTTTGATTGGAAAAAAAAAACATTTATTGTTCTGTTACTTCAGACTTGGTGGAATGCTTGTGGAAGTATCATGACAAAATGACAAAAAGAAATTCAAACATCTAACGATCTGATGGAAGCATAACAAACACAATGATTCATTACTTAGAACTTACTTACTTATTTACTTATGATTCATTACTTACAATGATTCATTACTTAGAACTTGCTTACTTTACTTATGATTCATTACTTACAATGATTCATTACTTAGAACTTACTTACTACATTACTTACTTACTTATGATTCATTACTTAGAACTTACTTACTTACTTCATTAATTACTTACTTATGATTCATTACTTACAATGATTCATTACTTCAGATGAAATGTTAACTTTCACAGAGCTCAGTTTCATTGGTTCTGTTAAAAATAAAATTTAAAAAACTTTGTTAGAAGTTGACACGTACAGCATATCAAAAGGATTACAATGGAAAATGTAGTAAGGAAATTTTTAACCAAATTTTAATAAAAATAAATAGAATTTTCGCATAATATTTAATCAAAAATAACAAAATAACATTTAATGATGGAAGAAAAAAACAATAACATTCAATGTTATGTTTTATTTCCTGAGTCTTGTTAAAAATAAAATAAAAAAAACTCTGTTAGAATTTGAGAGGTAGGGCATATCAGAGAGGATTACAATGGAGAATATTGTATTGCTTTTAGCGGAAAAAGAACATTTATTTGTTACCATAACAAAATGAAAACAAAAAATGAAAAAAGAAATCCAAACATCTGATTTACGTTCTGATGGAAGCATAATATCAAAAGAAATTCACAATTTTATTTTTTAAAAAACTTATTTTTATTAAAAGAATAACATATAATTTTCTGACATTTCAGCTCAGAGGTTTACTTGATATCATAAGAAAATGACAGCAAAGAAATCCAAACATCTAACGATCTGTTAGAAGCATAACAAACACAATGATTCATTTTAGCAAGCTGAAACTTAACTTAATTTCCTGAGTCTTGTTAAAAATAAAAAAAAAACTCTGGAGAATTAGTATGGATTTGAAAAGAGGTTATTTTGTTATGAACATTTAATGTTCATATACCATAACAAAATGACAGCAAAAGAAATCCAAACATCGATCTGATGGAAACATAACAAACACAATGATTTATTACTTAGCAAACAATGGAAATGTTAATATTGCTTCAGTTTGCTTGGTCCTGTTAAAGAAAACTTTTAAAAAACTTTGCTACAATGGAGAACAAATTTTTAATAAAAATAAATAGAATTTTCACGTAATTTTTATTGAAAAAAGAACATTTATTTGTTAACTGTTATTTTGTTATGAACATTTAATGCTCTGTTATTTCAGACTCGGAGGATTGCTTGTGGAAGTATCAAAATAAAATGACAGCAAAAAGAAATCCAAACATCGATCTGATAGAAACATAACAAACACAATAATTTATTAATTACCGAGATCAGATGAAATGTTAAATTTTACAACTGCAGTTTCCTTGGTTTTGATGAAAAATAAAATAAAAAACTTCTGTTAAAAGTTGACACGTACGGCATATCAAAAAGGATTGCTTTGGAGATTGTAGTAAGGAAACCTTTAACCAAATTTTTAATTTAAAAAAAAAAAAGATAATTTTGACATAATTTTTATTAAAAAAAATAACATATAATGTTCTGTTATTTCAGACTCGAAGGATTGCTCGTGGAAGTATCATAACAAAATGACAGAAAAAGAAATCCAAACATCTAACGATCTGATGGAAGCATAACAAACACAATGATTTATTACTTAGCAAACTCAGAGGAAACGTTAAAGTTTACTGCTTCAGTTTGCTTGGTTCTGTTAAGAACAAAATTTTAAAAAAGAACCTTGTTAGAAGTCGACATGTACGACATAAAGGATTAAAATAAAGAAAACTTTTAACCAAATTTTGTGTAATTGTTACACTGGAATAACAGGAAGTGAAAGAGCTGATGTTTTAGAAAAGAAAACAATTTGAGATGGAATGTTGAGTGTTCCTACTTCACAATGGAAAGCTAAATATAATCAACTTTTGGAATTCATTTCTCACTGATTAAAGGTGTTTACATCCGGAAATTTTTCTGAACTACTTTTTCAAGAAGTAAAAATAATTATTTTTGTATTAACTTTAATGTTATTACTAATAATAACAGGAAAAATTCGAATTTCAATTTCACTTAATCAAACGGGAGTTCAACAGCCGCTAAAGTGGTGGAAATGTGACCATCGTCCCAAACACCTGCTCTGCACTTCAGCACCATTTGTTTAACAATACTTGAAATGAAGTCTCTTCCTTTTTCTACATTTTTTGTCTGACCTTTTCTTTTTTTTTTTTTTTTTTTGGTTTTTGTTATGTCTGCATGCTTAAAATAATATTTCCTTTCTCAATTTATTTCATGTATTCATTATATGTTCATGTTATTTTCTAATTATTCTATATTTATTTGTTTTTAAATTGTATTTTGTAAGTCTCATATAAAAACTTTTGATCAAAAAGGTGGTGAATATTTTGAATTTCAGTATAAAAAAATTGTCATGTAAGGAAATATCATTATTTGAAATGATCCCTGTTACACACAATCCTTGGCTTTACCTCAAAAACTAAAATAAATGGTATATTTGAAGACATTCAAATGAACTATTTTAGCATTTTACTTTAATTTACAAACGCGATTAAAAAAAGAAAAAGTTCGAGAAAAATTTATTTCGCACAATGCAATTAATTAAGTACAATACTTATTTTCTGATGAATCAGTTATCATTAAAGAAATGTACATAATTTTATATTAATACTTTTCCTGTTTCATTTAATATGAACTTCTAATAAAAATAACGACCATTTTTTAAGCTGTTTCTCTTTCTCTTTCTCTCTTTTTTTATTCGTAATTAATTATTATTTATTAATTAAATTTCTTTATTTTACTATTAAATTAAAATGAAAAGCAATTTTTTTTTGTTGTAATATTAATATAAAAACAATAAATGTAGAATTTTCACGTATAATTGTGTGTACAAATTATTGAACAACACTAATTTCCTTTTTTTGATTTGAATTAACTGGGAGCCAACATTTAACATTTATTACATTAACATTATTACATATTAACATTTATTACATATTAACATTTAAATATATTTAAGGTTTTTTTATTTCGAAAAGTTGTTTTACGTTGAAATCTTTCAATTGAGAGAGAAATAATAGATTTGTTTTTTTGTGTGTATTTGTTGTTTATATAAAATTCATAAAGATATCAATATATAGTGGAAATGTACTCGGATAACTTTTAAATAAACAGTATTCCGTAGACACATTTTTTTTTTTTTCTCCCCTCTGAATTATAATTATGTTAGTTAATAACGCATGACCTTAACCTTGTCAGTGGCCTTGATTAATAACGCATTTGTTCAAGGTAAACAGACTTTATGAAAACCGCAGATCGCATATATTTACTGCAACTTTAGTGCCAGCAGCACTTAATTTTTAACAATGTAGTGTGCAGATTGGACTGGATAACCAGATTATAACTGAGTGTGGCTGGGGGAGATACTTGAGGCAAAGGTTTGAGAGCTGACAGCTTTATTTAGACACTATTTAGCACATTTAAGAGACATACACTATTATTTTAGAGACATACACTATTTAGCACATTTAAAAACAGGTAATTTTAGAATCGTGGAAGGACTCCACTTCTAAGCCGAAAACCCAAAACTCGGCTAAATATACTTCTTATATATATATACTTCTCGGCGGAAATATACTTTTTCTTCGGGTGAGAACCTGTGGGCCAACTAATATGCAGGGTTGTTTTAAATATAGTCCCTCTCGGGTGAGAGTCTCGAGACCGACTGTCCATTTCTCCTGAGAGTCACAGGAAAGCGCTCTTGTCAGAGTGTAGGAGGAAGTACGGTTACAATATATACGTATATATTTATTTTTATAGATATAATAAGCATAAATAATATTATATAATAAAAAAGTAAATAAAGCGTTATGTCACGTTAATTTAATAAGTGTTTTAATAAATTGTTCGATTTTTGTAGTTATCAGGTGCAAAAGCAATCAATAAAATATTTTTTTTTTTTTTTTTTTTTTTTTTTTTTTTTTTGCATTCATACCTAAAAAAATTATATTTACAAATATGTATATGTTGATCCAAACCAGCTTGTGCAATTTAATATATTAAATTAGAATTGTTTGAAAAAAATTGTTTAAAATTAAAATTTTTATAAAGCAGCTTGTGCATTTAAATGGAATATATGTTTGGCTATAAATATCTAAAATAAAAAATATATTTAAAAAATTATGTAGATTGAGATCCTACATTGTGGACAACACGTCATTTTTCAAATGTTCTGATCTTCAAGTTTGTGTTGGAAAGGAATGATTTAGTAAAATATCTCATTAATATTTAAATGTTTTCTTTTTATCAAACAAAAAACTGAACCACATTCCTTTTCATTAAATTATTTCAAAAAAGGACGAATTACAAAAGATTTTACGATTAAAGAAAACTCATTTTTTTAAGCAAACTTAACTTATGATGAACCATAACATGGGGGCGGATTGCATGCGACCTGTGGGCCACGGTCTATGAACACCTACATTTGTCAATGGTAGATTATCACCATCTCTTTATTTACTTCCTATTAATCTATCTATGAAATTCCAATTTCAGAACTTTCCCGCCACGGATCAGCGCTAATATTTCCACAGGCAAAGTTCCCCTTACTCCATCCCTCGGATTACCAAACGATAAACAGAACAGGATGTTGCTCTAATTTCTACAATTATTCATCTTCCGAAACTGAGCGAAAACCTGAAACAACCTAACGATTTAGCACCAGCCTATAAACATCCCGAAAGACAATGCCTGTACCGCCGGAAGCATGTGAACACACGAACCCAAAGTCTGAAATTACCCAGGTACACCGTGATACCTCCAGCACTTTTCTGGTCCCCAGTTATGGAGGTGAAACCAGTGCATGCGTGAAAAAGGGGCACCCATGCATGAAATGTGGCCGGCCGCACACTACACGAGAGGCTCATTTTCCAGGGGTGAATCCTGGTGTATTTCAGCCGCAAATCATTCCTACCCCGGTGCTAAAACTGAGGAAGGAATGGCTTCGTGGAGGTGCCTAAACGGGAAATACGTTAGGATCTTTGTAAGAAAGGGACTTAATATTTTTGAATTTCAGTAATTTTGTTGTTATTTTTAAGTTTTTGTCGATAATCCTATTAAGCATTAGGATCGAATTAGGCTTATTTGAAGTTGAATTAGTAAAAACATTATTTATTTATTAAAAATGGCTGATCATCACTATCAAAGAATTAAAAACTATTATTTTTCATTGAGATCGATGCATCCATTCCAGAGATGAGTCCTGCTATATTTCAGAAACACATCCTTCTCAAACTGGGCAGGAATAGTTTGGTGAAGGCTCTGAAACAGAAAACATATTATTACTTTTGAAAGAAAGTTACTTAATGTTTGAGAATTTTAATAATAGGAAAAAAATCTTTTAATGTGTAATTAATTATTAAATAAACATGCTTAATATTGTAGAGATTAAATATTGTGTCACTTAATTATTTATTTTATATATGTAATTTCTCTAACTTAGAATACATTGATGGAAATTAACAGAATAATAATGGGGTGATAAAATATGCAACTTAAATAATTAATAGTATTGTTTTTGTATTTAAAATAATTAACAAACAAGATTTTCTATAAAAATTAATGAAATTTTATTATTTTAGACAAAATTATTTAAAATTTATTAAAATTATTATTTTACTATTATGCATTGCCGTATGCTAAACAATGCACCTATTCCAGAGATGAGTCCTGCTATATTTCAGAAACAAATCATTCTCAAACTGGACAAAAATCAGCTTGATCTATCTTCTTCAGTGCAAGTAAGAAAAATCTTTTAATTTTTAATTAATTATTAAATAAATATGCATGTGTTAATTAATTAATTAATTTATATGTAATTTTCTTAACTTAAGAAAATGATGAGAAGGAAATTAACAGAATAATAATGGTGTGATAAAGAATTCGTTAGTTAAATTATTGAAAATATTTTTCAATGCTCTTATTCCAGAGACGAGTCCTGCCATATTTCAAAAACAAATCATTCTCAAACTGGACAAAAAGGCTCGAAAACTTGATCTATCTTCTTCAGTGCAAGTAAGAAAAATCTTTTAATTTTTAATTAATTATTAAATAAATATGCATGTGTTAAATGATTTATTTTATATGTAATTTTCTTAACTAAGAAAACGATGAAATTAACAGAAATTAACAGAATAATAATGGTGTGATAAAGAATTCGTTAGTTAAATTAATTGAAAATATTGTTTCAATGCTCTTATTCCAGAGACGAGTCCTGCTATATTTCAAAAACAAATCATTCTCAAACAGGGCAGGAATGGCTTGGTGAAGGCTCTGTAACAGAAAACATATTATTACTTTTGAAAGATAGTTACTTAATGTTCCAAGTGATTTCAATAATAGGAAAACATTTTTTTGAATGTTTAATTAATTATTAAATAAAAGAGGCATGTGTTAGGTGATTTATTTTATAAAATAATTTTTTTAACTTTGAATAACATCAGATAGAAATTAATATGAATCATAATGGGGTGATAAGAAAGATGTAGGTTAAATAATTGATATTATTGTTTTTTTATTTAAAATAATTAAGAAACAAGATTTTTCTATAAAATTAATAAAAATTAATTATTTTACTGAAAATTATTTGTATGCATTGCCGCATGCTAAACCATGCGCCTATTCTAGTGATGAGTCCTGCTATATTTTAGAAACAAATCATTCTCAAACTGGGCAGGAATGGCTTGGTGTAACAGAAAACATATTATTACTTTTGAAAGGAAGTTACTTATTATTTGAGAATTTTAACAATACTGTTGACATTTTTGTGTTCTTTTCAACAGTTCTGTTAGATGTTATGAAAGAAATAGGCTAATCTGTTTTTGAATTGACAGAAAAAATATTTATTTAATAAAAATGAATGAGAATTAAAAACTATTATCTTCAATGAGATCAACAACAAAAAATTAATTAAATACAAATAGGAAAAAATCTTTTAATGTTTTAATTAATTATTAAATAAATATGCATGCGTTAGTTAATTATTTTTTTTATATGCAACTTGCTTAACTTCAGAGATATATGATGAGAGGAAAATAGGTTAATTAATTGAAAATATTGGTTTCTTTATTTTAAAATAATTAAAAAAAAAACACTATTTTTCTATAAAATTAATAAAATTTAATTATTTTATAGAAAATTATTTGGTGTGGTCTGCTGCACACTAAACAATGATCTTATTCCTGAGAAGACGTCCTGATATATTTCAGAAACAAATCATTCTCAAACTGGGTAGGAATGACTTAGTGAAGGTTCTGAAACAGAAAACATATTATTACTTTTGAAAGAAAGTTACTTATTGTTTGAGAATTTTAATAATATTGTTGATATTTTTGTGTTTTTTTTTCAATAGTTTTGTTAGATAGTATGCTAGAATTAGGCTAATTTGTTTTTGAATTGATAGAAAAATAGTTTATTTAAAAAATGCAGAAAATATTCCCATATTGTTATTAAAGAATTAAAATTGATTATTTTTTAATAGATCAAACAAAAAATATAGTTTTCTTAAACGCAAACAAGAAAATATTTTAATAAATAATTATAATTAAGTTAATTATTAATTAAGTCTGCATGTATAATTGGATTATTTATTTTAATGCAATTTTCTTAAATTAGAATAGAATTAGAGGAAATTAGAAGAGGACATATTGAAATGATACAGAATTTGTAAATTTATTTGCCTTTTTTAATTTTGAATAGCATACAACCAGTTTTCTATAAATATATTAAAACATAATTTTTTAACATGTGATAGAAAATTATTTTACGTGATTACACGTCACACTTGTTTAAATAGTTAGATCTTCATTCATCAAATTTGATTTTGAATAGCTTTTATTGAATTATACTTAATACTTATATTTGCGAAGAATATTTTTAACATTCTAAAAATTTCTAAAAAAAAACAATTTGTATCAATATATAAACATACCTTCATTATAAATATATTTATCTATCGATTTCTATCTATATATAAATATATGTATCTATATGTCATAAATAACATGAATTTTAATACGAGATGAAATTATTGCTGAGTAAAATAAAATAAAAAAATTAAAATTAAATAAATAAATAGCAGTATTTTATAAATTTCCCACAACACAAATTTTATTTTTTATTTGAATTATTTTGGGGGCTTTATACTATATCTAAGCTTTCTTTTTCAAAAAATGTTTTACATGTAATTCTTTTAATTGTTGAGAAATAACGAAATTTGATTTTTAAAAGATTGATTATGTACACAGTTTAGAATAATTATGATAAAAACGAAAGACAATTTCTTAATATACATTCAAAGTACAATTCAAATATGCCTTTTTTTCATAATTCTTACCAATGTCTTTTAAAAAGAGTTCCAGGAAAAAAATTAATTCACATTAGAAAATCGTATTGAAAAAATCCCAGGAAAACTCTAATCAAGCTGACGATTTGAGACGGTCTGTCAGGAACTGAAGCAAATTCATTTTTCTTTAAAGCAGTGGTTTGCAATAAAATACACGTAGCACCAGCATGAATTCTACCTTTGTCCTCTCACACGCTAACTAGCTCCTAATATCCTTGTATCCTAGTTCAATATCCTAGTTCCTTGTATCCTAGCTCCTAATATCCTTGTATCCTTGTATCCTAGTTCCTTATATCCTAGTTCAGTGTTCTATACTTATTTTCAATTTAAATATGTATTTATAATCCTTTGTCATTGTATAATCGTTAATCATTTGTGTATTCAATTGAAAAGCACGAATTTTATTAATTACAGCGATAATTAATATATTAATGATATTTTACAAACGATACAAATATCAGATACCAAGAGATATTACCGAGAGATACCGAGACATATTTTACAAACGTTACAGATAAATTTACTCATATATTTCATTAATTTAAATTTCCTATATTAATATTCTTATATAAGGCAAAAATGGTTTTGCTATCATAAATATTACGATCCTACAATGCTTCAGATAATATAAAAAGCATTTTGCATTGTTCCAACTACTATCAAGCGCAGTAAATTTCTACCATCAACTACTCATTAAATAAATCCCGACAATACATACTAAAAATTATATGCACACTCTAAAACCAGATCTTCTTTACATAAACAATAATCATCTTCCCGACAACGAAACCACGTGACCTTTTTCTATTTTCCAAAACAACTTTTAAAAACGTCGTAAACATCATCCGTTGTTAATAACGCGTTATGACCAAAAGAAAAATAAAAAATAAAAGAAGATGATGAAAAAGAAAATAGTTCTTCAATACCCCTCTCTCCTTGGAAGAAGAACATTCTTTTCGCACAGCATCTTCTTTTGTAGTACCGAGGAGCACAAAATCTCATTTAAGAGACTGAAGACTTGCATGCCATACCTGAAATTCCTCACCGTCGTTGCCATGGTAACAGCTTCCGACATGTCCTGTTCATAAAGATTCCTAATTAATTGCGTGGAGGTCACGGGTTGGAATTAGAAATTTGTCGAAGCTTGCTTAATCCGACTTCAAATAAACCAGACTGGACTCAATTCAGTGGCTAAAGACTTCATTAAACTGTAGAATCTTGAGTTAAACGTGTCTTTGGAGTGTAATAGAATATATAATAAATAAATAAACCTTCGCAATAAAAGTCCTTTATTAATGAACACACACACATTTACTACTGTGTCCAAAAAGTAAGACCAATTTTAAATTTTAAATTCCGGGGCTGATGGAATTTCAATTGTTTTTTTTTTTTTAGGTTGCTGGCACTGTCCCTGACATCTGCGTGAAATTTCACGTCAAAATATTCATTAGTGCTTGAGTTGCTCTTGTGTTTGGGAGACGATTTAAACTGATTTCGGCGATTTTTGAAATTTCTGAATTAATTGAACAAAGAACTTGCATTAAATTTTGTTTGCGGAAACGTATAGAATGTTGTAGAATGCATTCGGTGAGCATTCCTATAAATGTTTAGAAGTGGTATAAATAGTTCAAAGAAGGCAGAAAACGAGTTGAAGACGAAAAGCCCTCTGGTCGACCATCAACTTCAACCGACGAAACTTACGTCAAAAAAATTAAAGATTTGGTACATGCAAACCGTCGATTTACAATTAGAGACCTTGCTGAGGGATGTTGGAATTTCAAAAGGATCGGTCAATTTTGAGCCTTAAACGAGTCAAATCTCGATTGGTACCGAAAACATTGAATGCGCCAGCTCACACTGCATTGATTCTTCGTGACTTTTCGACAAAAATGAAACCTATATATCGTTCGTTCCACAACCACCGTATTTACACCGTGCGACTTCTGGCTATTCCCTAAACTCAAAAGACCACTCCACCGTTTTGAGTCGATTGAAGAGATTCAATGTGAATCGCCGATAACATTTAGCATGCATTGAGGATTGTGGAAAAAAGCTGGCATAAGTGCATTGTGTCCGGAGGGGATTACTTTGAAGGCGATGAAATAAATATGGAAGTATAAATGAAGAGTTTTTAGAAAAAAATAATTGGCCTTACTTGTTGAGCACAATAGTATACAGGGTGATTATAATTAAAGTACCACTTTCAAGATGCTGTAAAAAAAGAAGTTAAAATTTGAACTGAAGATAATTGAAGAAGCGGGAGACGGTGCGGCATCAAAAAAAGTTCCAAAATGTATTAATAGATGGAGCTGTAAGCGTCATAAAGAAAGTGAATTCGGCTGCCAGTGATATTTTGAATCGAAATGACAACGTATTTTGGCATGAGTTGCACATTAAACCTACTGTAGTGTTCAATGAACTCATTGTGAAGAGTTCATGATTGAGTTCTGTCATGAGTTCAAATTTGAACTCATTGTGAAGAGTAGTTTTTTACAGTATTTTGAAAGTGGGACTATATATTATAATCACCCTGTATATGAATGGATGTGTAAATGGATGGATGGATGTTTCAATACAGCTTAAAAACTATAACACTTAGAAGTTCATTTTTTTCTCTCTATGTTTATTATTTATCTCAAAAAATTCGTAGTCAATATTATTACCAAAATATTTGTATTGATTATTTTTTAATGGAACAAAAAATTTATTTTTTATTGCTATCGGATTTTCATGACACCAGATGGCGCCATACTTAAAACTGATCAATGTCATTAGTTAAGATATTGTAAAAAAAAAAAAAAAAAAAAAAAAAAAAAATTAAGTAGAACATTTACAGTAAAAGTGTTTCAATTTATTTTCTAAACTAATAATATTTGTTTTTTTTTAATAAATAAATGCTAATAGATTAAACAAATTAATGGGTATTTTGGATAAGACTGATTGTTTTATTCAGCCAATATATATATTATTTAAGGGCGAGTTATTTAAAATTTTAAATGTTTAATTCTACATAGATATTTATTTTTCTTCATAAAATGTATCAATATACTAGATGTTGTATTTTCTGTAAACCAGACAGTACTGAGTCATATTTATGAATTATTTTGTGAAAAGAATGCAGTTATTTTTGAACAGTTTAAAAATTTAAACTTATAAGGAAAAAAAAAACAATTTTTTTAACTGGAAATCTCTCCAGTCGAACTCGATATGACATTTATTTAATGCCGATACGAGACTCTTATCACAATCGCCATTGAATCCACTCGTTTCTAAAATCAGTACCTTCAATGCAAGGCAAGAGAAAGAGACTAAACAAATGTCCTCATTGTTTAAACCTGCATTTATGTTTGGTTTGTCCTTACGGTCATTTTGTACACACTTTGGATTCATTAGACCCGGGACCTACAGTTTAACGTGGGTTACGAACCACTAACAAAAATCCATACCATGACGGGATTCGAACCTGAAGCCTGTTTGGTACAAAATCGGCTAGAGCGGTAGCCAGTTGGCTATCAAGCTGCTGCCTACTTTTAGGAGTGAATGGAGTTGAAATAGGAAATAAATTCTGCAATAAAATATTTTTGAAAAAAACCAGAATTTTGTTTTTTTCATCTCAATTTAAAAAGATACAAATGAAAATTATCATTCTCGTTTTGGTGTTTTAATAATACTATTTTATGTTGTCTTTATCTTATAAACTCTTCTTAATTGAATTTTAAAACTCATTTAAATTTTTATTTGTTTTTTTATTGTTTATCCTCCATCCTTCTTTAATAAAAAATAAAAAAGATTCAAAAGAAAAACATTAAAAAAACATGTTTTTATTCATTTATTTGGAAAATGTTATTCAACTACTTCCTACCGAAAAAGCTAGTTTCTAAGAAATCTAAGTCATCTAATTCACCATCAGTCTATTTATAATAATATATAATTTTTTAATATATACTTATTTAATTTTTTATTAACTATTAGAATTTTAAATAAATATACTTGTAAGATGGAATGAAGCTCTTTAACTAATTATTTAATGATAAAAGTACTTTTTTAGGTTCTTTTTTGAAGTACAGATAAATAATGTTTTTTTCTGATTTTTTTAAGTCCATTATGCTGTCTTTTTTCCTCTTTTATTAGATTTATCATCTTGTTACACGGCACTATATTACGGCATCCATCGAATTTCTCATGCTCCTCTAATGTATGTTCCAAACAATGTGAATGGGGAAATTATGTCTCCCGAGAGAACTTTATGGGCAACTGGTCCGCATTTGGCTGCCTGTCGGTGCAAACGCTATATATGTTGCTCAGTGGTAGCGTTCAGAAGAAAGAAAGTAAGAAAATGATATGAATGTAAAAAGAAAGAATATGATAAAAAAGAAACAAAATTATAAAAATCCCAACTTGTTGCCTATTGATAGCATCCGTAAGAAAGAAAAAAAAAAAAATTGATAAAATAAATAAAGAAAATGATAAAAATCTCAATTTGTTTTGCCGTGTGGTAGCTTTCACAAGAAAGAAAATGATGAAAATCCCTACACATTGCTCAGTGTTAGCGTTAACAAGAAAAGAAACCCAGCTAGAGGTACAGGGTATTTACCCTCCGTACTCGAAATAAACATCAGCCGTTACGTAAAGAAACCCAGAGTTACCCAGGAAGCAAAACAAGAATGTCTATACACACACTATACCCACATTTAACATTACACTATACCCACATTTAACATTACACTATACCCATATTTAACATTACACTATACCCACATTTAACATTACACTATACCCACATTTTATGACAACAATTTTAATCGTATGGTAATAAGGGTGACATAAAAGCCACCCTTATTATCATACGTTTATTGTTAAGAACACTATTGATATTATACGTTATTATGATACTAGACCAGGGGTCGGCAACCTGCGGCTCGCTAGCCACATGCGGCTCTTTGGATGTGAAGCTGCGGCTTTTTAGTTCCATACGCAAATATTATTTATTTTATAAAAAAAAAAAAAAAAAACATTTAAAAATCGTTTAAACATGTATGTACGTAACGCAACAAAAGTGGTCAGATTTAAAAGAAATGCCACGAGTTGAGGCACTTCTATTCGTCGCATGGAATAGTCTTCCAGATTGCTACAGTGAGGGTGAAGAAGTTGGCACTTGGAGTGCTGACTATCTTCGGGTCGACATATTCGTGCGAGCAAGCGTTCTCTTGCATGAATATAATTAAAAGTAAAGTAAGAAGTCAACTAACAAATGAAAATTTAGAGTCGTGTTTGAAACTTAAAACAACAAGTTATGAGCCTAATTTATCCAAACTTTCTAAAACCATGCAAAGCCAATGCTCTCATTGAATTTGTTTGCTCAAATGTATGCTGTTATTTTTTTTTATTTTAAGTACAAGTGACATTGTTTAGTAAAGTTTAAATTTTCTACTTGAATAACCATGCAAAGCCATCGCTCCCATTGAATTTGTTCGCTCAATTGTTTGTTATTGAAGTACAAATTAGTGTTGTAAGTAAATGCTTAATTGTTTTAATTTTTTACTTACATAATAAGTAATTATCTAATAATGCCATATATATATATTATCTAATTTGTTGTGAAAAACACTACTTATATATGAATAAATAGATATTTTTTCTTATGAATAAATAGATTAGTTTTTTTTTTCAAAAAACTTTATTTATGCGAGTACTATTTATTGTTGGCAAGAAAAGATTTTGTGGCTCTTTAAAAACTTTGAAATTTTGTAAATTGCTATTTTTGGCTCTTCCGACTCAAAAGGTTGTCGACCCCTGTACTAGACTATTGATACGTTATTATTAAGAATATTGTACTCCTCCCTCTATGTCATCAGGCATAAATGAAGAACTACTTTCTTATAGTGTTAATTTACAGCATAAACACAGAAGATTTACATTCAACACCATTCACTTATCGAATTTGAAAACACTTTTCTAATTTTAAACGGAAGCAAGGTGGCCTTCAGCAGTCACAGGTCCATACATTTCGACTGTGAGTTAATAGAATGTTTGCTGTGATGACTTTCAGAAAAATTGCTGAACATATGCTTGCCGTATTGTTAAATCTGGAAAATTCCAACTAGGCAGATCGACAATCGATCTTAACCCTCTAATATCCCCAATAGTCTAATCAATGTACAATTAATGTACCCCACCCACAAGTAAGAATTGAATTTTCGGCTTGTTGTGCATTAATTATGACGCCCTATTCTTCGGCGATGATTGGAACTCACGTTTCTAATTAATATTCAGTATTTAAATATTGCAAAATTGTATTACAAACGAATCAAGCAGTGGTGAAACCAGTTGAATAATTCGTTGAATTTCTGGGCGAAAATAGCTTAATTCGAAATCAGTCATTCGAATGAATGATGTTTAATCTAAATCTTTTGTGTTTATGCCTTAAATTGACACTGTAGATTTGTAGGCCAAAAGTACTTCATTTGTGCCCAAGGATATAAGGAGGGGTAGTACTCATCCTCCTATGACACTCTTGTTACCATTCATTTCGTATTATTGAAATAAAATGTAGGTACAAAGTGCAGCGTAACGTTCTCCTATTGTACTTCCTCAAGAACTCTGAATTTGTCATAAAATTGTTATAGTGAAAAGGACATCAGTTAAAAATTCTGGACTTTGGCAAA
Source organism: Caerostris extrusa (assembly GCA_021605095.1). Classification (NCBI taxonomy): domain Eukaryota; kingdom Metazoa; phylum Arthropoda; class Arachnida; order Araneae; family Araneidae; genus Caerostris; species Caerostris extrusa. Next base: position 26,842 of record BPLR01013301.1, on the reverse strand, counting down.
CAGTAACGCAATCAAAAGTTTCTTAAAATAAGCTTTTGAATTTGAAAGATATGAAGGGCTTTAACTAAATTCAGTTGCATTTTATCTCGTAGAATTCAATGTTATTATTAAATCTCATAATTAAAAATATATTTCATTATGTGTGTTTATATTAATAAATTTCATTTTACAGTTATTGAAAATTAATAAATTGATATCATGTTAAGGTGCTTACAAATATATATATATATAAATTAATTGTTCTTTTAAGAAAGTATTTCATCATTTAGACTAATACAAATATGGTAACTCAACTTATTACACAATATTGCAATGGTTTTAGAAGCAAAAAATGAAACGCCAGACAGATTCTTGCCATCATACTCATTAAATATTTCATCTTGTGTACACTGTGTTACTTCATTTAATTATGAGCCTGAACTTTAATTATTTATTCCAACTACCAAACAGACTTTCGCATATTAATATTCATGCAATTATAATATTTAATTAATATCATAAGTCACGTTATATTTCACATGCATGTATTATATTCCAGACATACGAGTACATCGCCTAAAATAAATTTGTTTCGAAGGTATAAAAATATCTCAGTTAAAATCAAAATTTGAATATTTATTTTTTAATATTCTTTTAAAAACATAATTTAGTATTTTTTTATACAAATTTTAAATTAGTAACCTGCTTTACAAATGAATATCGTATTTATCTATTCTTCTTCAATATCCATATAAGATGAGTGAAAATCTTACCTATTTCAAGAATTTTTAATTTAAGAAAAGTTTAACATATATTTTTTTTGGGGATAGATACTAGAAAAGAATTTTAGTAATGTATCGTTTACAGGAGACATAAGAAATAAAATGTTGAGACTCGTTCGAATGACTCGTTTAATAACATTTAGAAGGACTCGTTCAATACCTGTCAAAATGACTCGTTCAATACCTACCAAAACGATATATTCAATGAATTTTTTTTTAATATTTTCCTACTAATTTGGTCTTATGATGTGGAAAAGAGATGAATGAATGATCGTTAGAGGGCGCTGCGACGCCAAGTTAATTGGGCGAAAGAAGTGCGAGTTTGAGAGAGTGCTTGGAAAGCAAGAGAGAGAGAGAGGTAATCTTAGAAGTGTGAGAGGTATACTGATAGAAATTAAGTTTTTATGGTATTAGAGATTAGAATGTGTGGTATTACTATCAATTTGTAAATATTGTACAAAGTTTCAATTATTCCTAGTATGTGTAATAAAATAGTTGAGAATTAATTCAAAAGATCTGATTTATTTTGAACCACCGCTGTGTGAACTAAAAGAACCGGAAGTTGGCGAATTCATTTCTTCTTCTATGTGTTTTTCGTCACATGAACGAGTCACATAACTGAAAATGACACTCTAAAGAGAAACATTAATATGACTGACGCGGTAAAGCATTTTAAAAGTTACAAAATAATCGAAATATTGAAAGAAATGGTTTCAATATTCAAAGTAAATTATTTTTATATATTATAATAATTAAAATATTAAATAGAAGGAGCATTCTCAATAAGTTAAAAATAGTATATAAAATCAATATTTTATCCGTATGAATTAGGGCAAATTTCTCATAATAGGTTGCATAATTTTTCAGTGAATATATTATCTTCATTATAAGATTGATAAAAGCAGGATTGTTCTTGGAATATTTATGTATATTTTCAAGACTGCTTTTTATAAAAATATTTTTTAATACTTTCTTTATATTGATGAAGGCATGAAGGCATAATTCACTTATGTGACATTAAATTACGTGTTAAATTATACATAAAATATAATTTGCTAATATTTTTGTCTAAACTTTTAGATAAAAAGTCCTGGGTAAAGCATATTCTATGCTTGCCTTATTTTAAGTATTAATAATAAACACTGTTAAAGTTAAAAACGAATTGTGAATTGGTTTACATATAAAAAGAAACAAAATTAAAAGAAATTATTATGTAATTACCACGTGCTGGATGAAAAAGTTAATACTAGTTGTTTTATATGCATTGATGTATTGTTAAATCAGCAGCCATGGAAACTTCTACATTAACTTTAAAAAATAATTTTTATTAAAAACCGAAAGTATAAAGCCAGTAACCATGACAACTTTTACATCAACTTTTAAACGATTATTTTTATTAAAAACCGAAAATATTCTTGTCAGTAACCATAACAACTTCTACATAAATTTTCAAAATATTACTTTTTATTAAAAACCGAAAGTATCATTAAACCAGTAACCATGACAACTACTATATCAACTTTCAAATGATTATTTTTTTTATTAAAAACAGAAAGTATTATTAAACTTGTAAGCATGGTAACTTTTACATCAACTTTCAAACGATTATTTTTATTATAAACCGAAAATATTCTTGTTAGTAACCATAACAACTTCTACATAAACTTTCAAAATATTACTTTTATTAAAAACCGAAAGTATCATTAAACCAGTAACCATGACAACTACTATATCAACTTTCAAATGATTATTTTTTAATTAAAAACAGAAAGTATTATTAAACTTGTAAACATGGCAACTTTTACATCAACTTTCAAACAATTATTTTTATTAAAAACAGAAAGTATTATTCAGCCAGTAGTCATGGCAACTTCTACATCAACTTTCAAACGATTATTTTTATTAAAAACCGAAAGTATTATTAAAAAAATATATGCCATTTAACTTCACAATTAACATTATTCTTCAATATTAAATGGATGTCCTACTAATTCATATTATGAAACATACATTAGAATTCTAAAAGAGTTTTTCGTATAATATTGATAAAATATGTTTTCGAATATCAGGCACTTATATAAATCCTTCTGCACTAGAATAACTGAGATGTAGCAGATTCAGCGTAATTACAGTGCACTAAATGAGGCTTGCTACATTGAGTTCACAGCCACATATATAAATCAACATCACCCCAAAGGAAGAATTAGTTTTAAAGCAGGTTATTTGACTCTAATATTGGAAATATGCATTAACCATGCTCAGGGTCGGATTTTCCCTATAGGCTAACTAGGCTTCAGCCTAGAGACTCAAGATCAAGAGGGGCCTACATTCAAATTGTTAGCAAAATTAGAATTACACTATTCTAAAAACAGTAAGCACTACAACACTGAATCGAAAGTAGAGAAATTCCACACTTATGACTAATAAACAAACATAAAAATGTATTGAGTATAAATGTCCAAATAAGTGTTCTCGACTTTTTTTCTATTTATTATCCGTGCCACATTTTTTATAAAGATTAGTGCCAATCGCAACATGTTTCATTTAACATATATATCACAGTAATTATGTATTTTATTATCTCTCATGTAATTTACAAACTTAAAAATGGGAGGTGAAAGGGCCTCATAAGAGTGCAATAGCCTAGGGCCCTTTTCATCTAAATCCGGCCCTGACCATGCTGTTATCCATTAACTATTATCACAACCAATATTTCTATTAGCTCGAGTTACGCCTGGTTTATTTTTTAATAATTTAAGTAAACATTATGCGGGGCCTGAATGGCCAAGTAACTAGTGCTCTGGCGCTCGGTACCACAGGTTTCAGGTTCGAGTCCCGAAACTGCCATGGATGTTTGTAGTGGTTCGGAATCCACTTAAAACCGCAGGTCCTGGTCTAATATGATCGTAGACGATAGTGTTACTCCGCGTCCGTAGCGTATCTTCAAGCTACACCACCTCCTGGGTAGTGCTGAGTGAATGACGTCTGTGCAGCGCTTTGCCTTAAGGCATCCAAGACAACTGTCTAAGTGTTTGTCAGCTGCATTAGAACAAAAAAAAAAATATGATGCAATCAAAAATGTTTTTTTATATTTTTAAAAGTTCTTATGTTTACAAGTACACAAAATAAAAAGGTAAATGGTTCTGAAGTTGAATTGCGCATGAAAAAATAAATATTCCGCATATATATATATATATATATATACATGTGTGTTTTATCCTCTTCTGCTCTTTAATGCATCTGGAAATTTGTAAAATCTTCGATGAAGTAGGGGAAAGAAGTTGGCGTCCATTGACAGTTATGGACGAACGTCAAATCTTTTTTCCAATATTTGTGAAGAAAAGAAATAAATTGCGAACGGTCCCGGAATGAAAAAGGCATCTTCTTTTATTTTTTTTTTTTTTTTTTTTTTTTCATTCACTATTTTTATTCTTCTCGTCTCTCCTGAGTCAATTACTGCGGGGTGGTATTCAGGGAGGGAGAAGTGGATAGAATTGGAATTCTTTAAGTTCTGCAATCACTGCGAATAAACACTTCGAGAAGAGGAGTTATTGAAGAACACGAATAAAAAGTTTTTAGCCTGTTGGAAAGAAGTAAATTGTCCCTCCACCTCCTTCTTCAATTTCAGCAGCAGAAATTCATCCAAAAAGGAAATAAATAAAACTTTTTTTTTTTCTCCTGTCTGAAATCTAAAAGGCATTCAAATTATTTTTGTGGGCAAGGGGCAAAGATTGCATTTTTAAAATTTTTTTTTCCGTACAAGAGTTCCAGTTTGTTTGAAAAGGTTTAATGTCAATATATAAAACCCTGTAGTTATACTTGAAACATTGAGTAGTAAGGATTAAAAGTATTTAATAAGGAATTACGTCATTAAATACTTCAAAATGATGCTATGTAAGCGTTTTATTAATTTTCTGACTTTAAAAAAAAAGACTTTTAAGGATTTTGCATTAAGGAATAAATGTACTAATAAAAAAAAACATTCCTTTCATTACGTATCCCTCAAATTCGAATAGTCTGACAGACGATAAAAGATGTTTAATTTAATCGTTTTCGTTTATATTTCATTCGAAAATATCAAGTTAGAATAAAAATCGTCTGTTATTCAATAGCTGCATTCGAATTTGCTGTACATAATAATAAATTATTTTTGTAAGGTATAAAAAACCAGTTTTTATTGAAATTAATTTCGTAATGTCTTGTATCTTCTTTAATTCGAATTAAAATTGGAGAGGTAAATGACCTATACCATGTCATTTCAAAATTAAAGACGAAAATAAGGATATTTATTTCTTTATGCAGCCTAATTACCACAGCCACCTTATTAATTGAGATAAATCTGATAAGTAATTGCTCTTTATTGGTTTGTATAAATCTTTCCTTATGCGATTAAGGAAGATTAATTACTCGATTGTTGGTTTAAGTGTCTTATGTCATAACCGAAGTGAAAATTATGAATATTTATATTCGCTTTTTGATGTTCAATATAGTTTATGTTCCTCAGGAAATATTATTTAAAGTGATTTTATTGTTATTTAAAGTGAAGTTTTCAGTAAAGTTACTAAAGTTTATCTAATATTTGAATTATTTAATTTTAAATACATTAACTATTAATTATTTTTCATACACACACACACACATATATATATACAAATATATATATATATATATATATATATATATATATAAATATATATATATAAATATCAATATATATATATATAGATAAATATATATATATATATATATTGTGTTTTTCGATTACTAAAATTTCTACAGTCTGATAATTTATTTGGAAATTAATTGTTTTAAATATGTTCTTTTCATTATCACTGATGATTATATAAACCACCTGTTTGGAGGTTTAAAACATTTTAAAAAATCTTTCTAAAACATTACCAGCTGTATTCAGAAATTGCAGATTCTTTGTCGAAGAATGGCAGAAGTCTGGATCAAACTACCATTCCTACTTCCCTTGCAGATGCAAATTCCTTAGCAAAATTTGAGACAGCTACTACTCTCACAAGATTAAGGATGAAGCACTACAAAAAATATGAAAATTTCGGCAGTACCATGATATTGGATTTTCTTGTACTCTTCAGGAATACGACAACAACAACAACCAGTTATATTTTTAATTAAAAAGGATATGTAAGGAAGCAGGCCGCTATCTATATATCTTTGGACTAGATCAGTAATTCCAAATTTATTTGTCCTATACCAAAGATAATGATAGTCAACAAATATTTTTCTAAAGTTACTTATGTTCTCTTTCTTCTTTCGCTTCGATGATTTTATTTTTTATTAAACGTCTTTCAAATGCATCTGGGGGCCGCTATCACCCCTGAGGCACTATCATCTAGGCCGCTTTCACTCTCATGTGGCTAAATGCATCACACTCAAACCTTTGATCATTCCACTGCTCCTTAAGTGCCGGTATCTGATGCTTCTGGATGCATCTGAAAGTGGTCTAGTTGTATCTAAAAGTAGTCTAGATGTAGATGTTCAAGTGGTCTAGTTTTTATCTGAAAATGGTCTATTGTACCTGAAAGTAATATAGATGTATCTAAAAATGGTCTAGATGTATCTGAAGATGTATTTGAAAGGGATCAAGATGTATCTGAAAGTGGTCTAGATGTATCTAAAAGACGAATTGAATGCCACTAACTTTCGGGAAAAGCATATGTAAGCCATAGATTCAATAGCATATAGCTAAAAAGTCTTTGAAGCAAGGACAAAAGAAAAAAAAAATAGATAATGTTATTTAAATGTACCTTTAGTTAAGATCTTTCAAAATTGACTTATAACTGTGAAAAAGTCAAAAATGAGAATTTTATAGAATTAAAAAAATACTCTTGTTTTGTATGTCAGAATATGATAATTTTATTACCATAGTAGAACTTTGAAATAAATCAACATAAATTAGAAAACGAGCCATTTCTTGGGAGTTGAAGCAAATAAAATCTGACAGGAAAATCTTTTATAGTCTCATCAGGAAAGAATCAGAACTGATACGCATTTCATGCAGCATACATGTTGCATGTCTAGAGATTGAAAACTTTCAAATTTCTTCTTCTTCCTCACATTCCATTCAGTTCAAGGTAAAAGCAAAACGCATAATTTCGTGAAAAGTTCAGATCAGAAGAAAAAAAGGAAGAATGGAATTTCAAATCAAAATGAATGCACAAATACGTAAGAATTCAACTTCTGTAGCGACAAACTTCGAGTCCATTGTGTGGTAATGTTAATAAGTACTCCATTAGACCTTGAACGTTTACATTTAGTTTTTTTTTTTTTTTATTGAGAAATGGGACAGAAATGTTTCCTTTGTAGGTCCATGTCACTTACAGAGAGGCAGAATATCAAATATTCATGAGTGTCTCAAACTGCCTTTTGTACTGTGCATGTGTGAATTGCTTTGGAAAGCTGTTGAATGATTTGCAAGCGTCGGAAGATAAATCACAACTATTTAATAGAATGGATTAAATCAGGGATATGCAGACCATATTATTATACATGCATCATTTTTCTTCAATCCTATAGCATATCTTGCCGGTTTTAGGCGAAAGGTTAACCTGTCTACTCCATGTTATCGGTATACGACGCTAGATGTGTCTTTTGACTTGGATTCAATGATCTAGCGAGCAGATATAACGTTTATAATATTGCTTGATAGAGCTATAACCAGGATATTATAATTTATTTTTCTTTAAGTTTACTAATTTTGGGTTTTATGAATTTTTTTTCAGAAAAATGGACACCATGTTGACAAAGACAACTGGACTTTTACTGGACAACATGCTTTCACATTCTGTTATTGTGTATATTTTGCAGAAATTTTTGTATTCTTTTTTTGAACTGCTAATGCAGTTTTTGCCGTCTATTCTGTAGATTTTTTTTTTTGTTCATTAAATTTTCAGTTTCGTTGCTGCAGCTCATGGGAACTTTGGACCTTGAATAACTTATTTTCGTTTTTTTTTTTCTTTTGAGAGGTCTGGATGTGAGGCACTTTAGGGTTTTGCATTGCGAATGCTGTGATGGTTTTGTTATACAATTTGAATGTATCAAATACCGGTAGTACATTTTGGAATGCAAAATGGCGCTGAAGGCCGACCACAAAGAAAAAAATTTTCAATTCATTTATTATATATTTATTAGCTGCTTATTCGGTTACTTTAATTTTGTTTATAGATAAGAGAATGAAGGCATGTGATGTAAAATTGACTTTCATTTTTTCATCTACATAGGCTGTAATCTATGTAAGACAGTAGGCTGCATTGCTTGGAGATTCTCCTTCTTTCCTTGTTCTACGCCTGCTTAATTTAATGATGGGGCCAGATGCTGATGCCTATTTATGACAGATTCTTATAGATTCACTATGATTCACCAAAATCACCTAACACCATGACTCCAATGATTCGAGCCATCATTAGGGCAATAAAATAAGAAAATTCTATAATCCACCAAAACTTAGAAATAAAAACGTCTTTGTTCATTTTGAACAAAACAGTACGAACCCAACATTTAGCAGTACAGTAAAATCTTTTCAAAGTAGATTTTATTTTAAAAGGTTTATACATTTAATAAGTTTTTTACAATCAAAAAGTGTGCATTGAATGTAACTAATGTGTTGTAGAAGAAAATTGAAAATATCATTGGAGTTATGGTATTAGAATCCATAAAATATCTCACAAAAATGCATCAGAACCTGCACCCCCTCATTAAATTAAAGGACCATAGAACAGGGAGAACGTCCAAGCAATGTGGCCTAGATCATAGTATGTAGATGCCATGGTATTAGAATCTATAAAAATCTGTCACAAAAATACATCAGACCCTGTTTACCCTCATTAAATTAAAAGGACAGTAGAACAGGGAGAATGTCCAAGCAATGTGGCCTAGATCATAGCCTATGTAGATGCCATGGTATTAGAATCTATAAAAATCTGTCACAAAATACATCAGACCCTGCACCCTCATTAAATTAAAGGACAGTAGAACAGGGAGAATGTCCAAGCAATGTGGCCTAGATCATAGCCTATGTAGATGCCATGGTATTAGAATCTATAAAAATCTGTCACAAAATGCACCAGAACCTGCACCCCCTCATTAAATTAAAGGACCGTAGAACAGGGAGAATGTCCAAGCAATGTGGCCTAGATCATAGCCTATGTAGATGCCATATTAGAATGTATAAAAATCTGTCACAAAAATGCATCAGAACCTGCACCCCCTCATTAAATTAAAGGACAGTAGAACAGGGAGAATGTCCAAGCAATGTGGCCTAGATCATAACCTATGTAGATGCCATGGTATTAGAATCTATAAAATCTGTCACAAAAATGCACCAGAACCTGCATCCCCTCATTAAATTAAAGGACAGTAGAAGAGGGAGAATGTCCAAGCAATATGGCCTAGATCATAACCTATGTAGATGCCATGGTATTAGAATGTATAAAAATCTGTCACAAAATGCATCAGAACCTGCACCCCCTCATTAAATTAAAGGACAGTAGAACAGGGAGAATGTCCAAGCAATGTGGCCTAGATCATAACCTGTAGATGCCATGGTATTAGAATCTATAAAAAAATCTGTCACAAAAAATGCACCAGAACCTGCATCCCTCATTAAATTAAAGGACAGTAGAAGAGGGAGAATGTCCAAGCAATATGGCCTAGATCATAGCCTATGTAGATGCCATGGTATTAGAATCTATAAAAATCTGTCACAAAAATGCACCAGAACCTGCATCCCCTCATTAAATTAAAGGACAGTAGAAGAGGGAGAATGTCCAAGCAATGTGGCCAGATCATAGCCTATGTAGATGCCATGGTATTAGAATCTATAAAAATCTGTCAAAAAATGCATCAGAACCTGCATCCCCTCATTAAATTAAAGGCAGTAAAACAGGGAGAATGTCCAAGCAATGTGGCCTAGATCATAGCCTATGTAGATGCCATGGTATTAGAATCTATAAAAATCTGTCACAAAATGCATCAGAACCTGCATCCCCTCATTAAATTAAAAGACAGTAGAACAGGGACGAGAAGAGTTAGAATCTCTCTAAGCAATGTGGCTATGGTTTTACATAGGTCACAGCCTATGCAGATGCCAAATTTGAAAGCTCCAGTTTCAAAACTGTGCATTTGTATGATGGACAAACAAACTTTGATGTCGGTAAATGTACAGATTTTCAAATCGATGCTGAACATCGAAATTTCTTCGTATTCACTATAAGGCGGTTATACAGGTTTTGGAAATGATATTTCGATGTTACACATCGAAATCGCATACACATCGGCATTACAGAACATCGATATTTTAAATAGGAATTTAAAGTTTGATTAATGAAATCCAACATTCGATTTTAGACTTAAATCGATGTATATCGATTTATTCGCCTAGTTCACACTTTCTCCACCTATTCTCTAACATAGCAGATGCACTTTCTAGCTTAAAGATTTATAAAGTCCATTCATCCGTACCCCCTGATTTCTGGCCAGGCTTCCTTAGTTTGAAAGTCCATTATCGCAATACATACACGTCTGTATACGTATTTAAAGTTTTATTTTAATTATGTATTGTAATTAATTTCTTCATCTTGAGAAATAAAATGAGTGTTCTTTTTTTTTTTTGCAGAAATGAATAAATAAATAAATAAATGAGGAAAAAATGAGAAGAGAAAAACATAATTTCTTATCTTCATTAAATGCATGTGACAGTAAAATATTTCCGTCTAGCTATCATAAATATTTTTTTTCCTCCTATTTTTGCGAATGATACAATGTTACATTTTTTTTATTTCCTTGTTTCATCATGTATCTGAAAACTTCATCAGGCAGAAAAAAATTATGAGTTAAGTAAAAAGTATACATTGCAATAATTTTCTTTTTTATAATGTCTTACAAAAGGAGTTCAGTTTCTTCAACAAGGACATTCAATTGCATTTCTATTAACATTATCAGATATGAATGTTTAAAGTGAAAAAAAAAATTGCTTAAATGTTTTGTTTAATTACATTTTTTTTTTTTGCACATTTTTTATGGATATAATTCAAAAAGTTGAGAAAAAAAAAGCTACAAAATATTGAAAATTTAAAAATATTTTTTTTGTCGGGTCCCAATGAATACATCCATGCATTGTGTTCCGTTTTTGTATGGCACGAACAATCAGGCCACTGGAAATGAGCGGAAGAATTTTAGGGGTAACTGCCCATATTTGGGTGCCGTATAAGAGAAAATCTTGAGAACTCTCACCAGGAAGACTGCTATCGATACTTTACACTAGCGGTGGCCACCCCGCGGCTCGCCTTAAATGTTTTTCCGGCCCGTGAGATTATCACATTTTTCTAAAATATATTTATTTTATAATGGCCAAAGTAGTGAAAAACAATGTATTAAAAAATACATTATGCGCGCATGCATCTATTCAGAAATTAACTGTCAAAATTATGAGAAAAATTAATTTTTATTTTAAAATAATATTCTTGCTAATACAGGACAGATGTTGAACCTACGCCTATGTAATCCCTAGATACGCGCAGTTGATTGTTGATAGCCGAGCAAACAAGACTCTTACGTTAGTGGAAGTTGTTAGCGCTTTTGGTTCAACTTCCACCCTGTGAATCGTTTTTAACTAAAAATGAAATTACAAAACACAAAACACGTTGAAAACATAACGGACGCTAACCTGCAAACATCCATTACGATGTGCAAATACCCAAATTGAGATCGATTTGCAAAAGCTAAGGGAAAGAGTGGAGAAACAAATACCGCACTAGTAAAATGAATATTTTTTAAAACTTCAATTTTAGTGTTATGTATTTCTTTACAATGCGTTTAGTATCATTATTATTATATTATCTATGTTTACGTGTAAGAAAAATAGTAAACACAATAACAATAACTCATTATGTTTCAGTTTTCACTCAAAAAACGTCTACAAAGGGTCTAAATCTGATATGGAGGTATATTATTTTATATGCTGCCTGCGGAGTTAGGATGCATTTCCAAATTGACCAGTAAGATCATTTATCCCTACTTTACACATCTGTCAAAATCATAATCCAATCTTTCGTTTCAGGAAGTAGTGACAGCAATAGGCACCACAAGTGAATTCTAATCTGGATTAATTCCATATGCTAGCTGTACTTGTTACCACTGAGCCTCAACTTGGCATCAGCCGTACATTAAAATCGGTTTTTTAATAAAATATAGTTGAATATATGTTGTTGAAAAAGTCTCTAAGCCTCACGTTTCGTAATGCATGCCACGAACAACCACCAATCGGCCATGAAGAGACCCATTACCTTCCGAGGAGACTTTAAAGACTTTGAAGACTAAGCGTAAATGATCCCCATTTGCATGTCGTATGTGAAAAAATCTGGGAATCCTCCCACCAAGTAGCCTCACTGTTAATGCAAGACCCCTTGCACACGCACCGTCTCAACAATCGTCAAATTTTCTCGTTTTAAAAGCGGTAACTGCAATATTTTACAATTATTACTTACGACAAATATACTTAAATACTACTAATTACAAATATTATTTACTTATATCAGATAATTTTCTTACGTATATTATTACTATTTTTTACAAAATATATTGCAAATATTTTTACAATTTTTATTATAATACTTGGAGGATTTTAAAAAACATTTTTTTTTTTTTCTTTTAGAATAATGGTCTAAACAATCGGATGCAAAAATAGTTATAAAGCCAAACATTGTTATAACTCGTCTCGTGACCCAGTGGTAACGAATCCACTGATAGTGTTTGTTACAGCTACTGCTTCTCACGAACAAGTAGACCGAACGGCGATTGGGACAACATGTATTTGAGTCTCGCAACGACAATCAGGTTATTTGGTGAGAGTTATCCGGTTTTTCTCGCATACGACATGTAATAAAATATTGGTGTTTTTATCCATCGATGGGTTGTCAGTAGCATACATAAATGGAAACCAAGGCCCACTGATGCTTCTCAAAAATAAAAATACAATATTATCAGTGCTAACATACAATATATTCGATATTGAGGAATTTTGCAATTAACAGTTTATAAACATATTTTAAACTCTTTTAATCTAGAATATTTTAATTTAAAAAAAAACTTATTTAATTAAATATATTATACTTTATTTTAATTTAAATATACGCATTTCTAAAATATAAAATATTATACATTAACAAATCAAGCTAAATATATTTGTATTGTAATAAAAACTTTATTAATAATTTTTTTTGTCTAATAAAAAATAGAATAAATTTTTCTTACTTTTATAATATTTTATATTTTTATGTAATTTTTAATTAATTAACATTTTTGTATTTAGACAAATTAGATTTACTGAAATAATTCAATTTGGCATAAATATCATATTCTATGAACAGGAAATATTTAATTAGAAACAAATTTGTAAAAGTATTAATTGCTTGATTTAAAAAAAAAAAAAATTACATATATTCAAAAAAAATAGTTTATATTTTCTAAATATAGTTCATTTATATCTCCTAATCTCATTAAATAATATTGGATAAAAATGCATTAAAATTATTGACTTACTGTAAAATTAGAATTTATAAGAGACAACTTGATTACCAGCATTTAAACATTTCATTCATGTAAATTTTGAATAGTGCTGCCATCTATCATCGCTTTTAAAAAACAAAAATAAGGTAAGTTAATATTTCCAGTTTATATTTACATTTTTAATCCTTTATTACCTATTTTCTTCAAATAAAAACATAAAAAATAAGAAATCAAAAATGTGAAAAAACGATATGATGAAAAGGATCTTTTTCTTTTTGATATTAAATTTGCTTTTCTTAATTTTTCTAGAAATAATTTAAGATAAAAAATAATTAGATTTTATAAAATATATAATATATAAACCTGGAGTAACCTATAAGAAGAGGAAATTAGGGATCGAAGCTGTGAATCTCTTAGATGTCATCCTTAATAGTGTTCGTTCAGTGATGCAGCATAGAGCCTCCTTCTCTCTCCCTCATGAATCTTGGATAACGCTGAATCTACTACATCTCTAACGTAAAAATAGAAAAAATCACTAGCAGAAAATCACCCTAAAGTCAAAATGTTCGACACTCGAACACAATACCATTTATAAAGTGAACTGCAATACAAGGAAAGAAAAATTTATGTGGAGAATTTATTTAAACTCATTTTAATAAATTTGTAAAATAATGTAATGACCGACAATGTAATAAAATTAACATCAGGTGTTTTTTTTTCTTGACATTTTCTACAACTGATCAACTTTGAAATTAGTCATACTTGCTGGGTCTATAAATCACACTTAACGATGGAATCACGATATACTAAAGAATAAAAAAAAAAATAGAATCATTATCAGAAAAAAATTTCTTGATTATTATTATTTTTTTTTAATTCTGGGTTTCTTGGGGTTTTCAAGGACGATATACATTTTTTTTTCAATCTAAAGCATCAATTAATCTTCTTTTCTATAAAAGTAAATAAATTTTTACTTACCTCCTTGCAGAGATAGGCGATAAATAAATCTTAGAACAACAAATATTGAATGCATACAAATATGCAGAAATTATATGCTTATACAAAGGAAAAGGAAACTTTAGAACCACTATCTTAGAACTATTGATCGATCAATTATTTTTTTTTTTTTTTTCTTCAAATTTAATTAAAATTCTATTTATTTTGTTCAAGGCTTGGAAAGTCAATTTATGCTTTAATAAACATCGTATAAGTGTTTGCGTAGCTTAGAAAATTAAATTTTCGTTATTTAAATTTACGATGCATTATTCATATATTGTAGATATTTTCATTAAAAAACTATTTAGAAATAAACAATTATCGAGATTTTAATATTAATTTTTGCTTAAGTTTTACACTAAATAATACGATTTATAAATAAAGCAAAAAATGTATTTAAAAATTCGAGGGCAGTCTAAAAAATGTTTTTTTATTTTGTTAATTTACCTATGCAAAAATGGATGGTTGTATTTCAATGTATTCCATTGCAATTTAAAATTTATAACATAGCCTCTATTTTTTTTCTCAAAGTTATTTATTTATTATTTATCTTTTATCTTGTATCTTCTAAAAAATTACGAACAAATTTCTAATTATTTATTTTTTTTTAATTAAACAAAAATATTTTCTGTCTACAGAACCATTTCGTGTTACCTGGCATTATGTGTGTAATGTGATTTAGATTTTTTTTTTCTTCGAAGTTAACTGCAAAAAAATTAATTAAATTAAACTTAGTTGATTAAATCGAAGTTAATTGTTACAAATATTCTATTTTTGAATTTTGTGTTATTGTGTGTTTCTTAAAACATTTTTGTTTGTTTCAAATATTTTTTTATATACGTTTATTTATATTTATATAGTCTTAATTATATTTATATAGGTTTATTTATCTAAGCAATTTTTCTTTACAATTTGACAAATCATTATTCACAAAGAGAGTTGAAACCAAGATTGATGTTCTTCTTGGTTTTTTTTTTGTTTGAATTTTTTAGAGATATTTTTTCCCAATAAAATTTACAAAAACTAAAAATCGAAAAACTTTTGAAAAATTGCGCATGAATTATTTTTTATTTAAGTTTTTGTTAAAATAGATATAAATACAAGAGAGTTATAAATTTAAATTGATGGACTTATTCATGAACATTTAAATGAATGAAAACTAAAAATGCTTGGTTTTACATTTGGTAACCCATCAAAGCTGGTCGTGGGTCAGCTAATTTAAAAGAGGAAATAGTTGAAGGTCAACAATACGGAGTCAAGGAGGTTGGAGAGTTACGAAATTGGCTAGGCTTTTGAACATTCCCCTCTCCTCAGTAAATAATTTTTAGTGGGATTGTAATGTACGGATCAATAAGGTAGTGAGATTTTTTTCTCAAATATCAGGAATTGTAGTTCTACTCGAATCAGTGAATGTGACAGTTTCACTTTTCTTTTTTGATTGATTATACGATTTTACTATCTTATTGCCCTAACAATGCTTTCAAGGAAATGTAAATATCCAAACAACGCGGGTATTAATAGAAGGAAGATCTTCCTACCTCACTGACCTCGCAGTGTTTACCTTTCAACTATTTCCTTTTTCAAATTAGCTGATCCACGACCTGCGTTTCCGGCTAAAAGAAAAACCAAAAATTTTTAATTTTCATAATTGGTATCGATCTCCATTTGCCTTTAGGATGATATATCAGCCATCCACTGACGTTGTTTTTCCTGGTCGATCACCATAAATCTTTCATGTCAAATTTGTGAAAGGTTTGATATGTTTCTCAATTCGAAACTCTTAGACTATGCTCGTCAAAATTTTTGATATTTAATTCTGTTCTTGTATGAATTTTCCCCTTGTTCAGCTTCTGTACCTCCAAAAGTGAATCATGCAAATTTTTCCGCCCCCGTCTTGTGTCCATTCATTTCACGCACATCATTCCCAAACTGTATAGGGGCAACTCGGCTCTAGGCACAGTGATGAGGCGTGAAGGTAGTAGTAGTAGTAGTAGTATGCCCTCCTCAAGCTTGCCAATTATTCTACAACATGTAAGTTGTCCGAGTGATTTCTTTTAGCCATACTGCAAGTCATATTTCACTTTAAATGGCAGAAAATGTCTTTAATAGCACCTATCGTCCTCCTTTTAGTTGTAATCTTGCTCTTCGCTCATTTTACTGATAGCAAAAAAGCCCTTCTTTAGAATTTCATGACTGTCTGCTAAAAATTATACAGTCGCTTAAGTTTGGCATGCAATAATACAAAATCTGAAAATTAAAATTATTATTCAGAAAATTACTAAATTTTTATTTAGCTTTACACAACACTCAAACGCTCAAAATAATGGTGTGTTTCAATTTATTCGAATTCGATATTTTGTTTCGATTTATTCATTCATTTATATTTATTTATTCATTATTTTATTTTTATTCATATATTGATTTATTACCTTACACCATCTTATTGAAACCTAGTGTGTCCCAGGTTTAATGGTATGTATTTTTATTTATTTAACCGTTAAAATTTATCTTGCTTTGATTAATCAAAAATTTAACTCTTTCAAAAAAATTATATATGATTTTTTTTATTATCCTTAAAATACATGGGCATTGGGTTTTTTTCTGGGGGGGTTTTGGTGTTCTTGATCACTTTCAATTTTGGTTTAAATTTCTTTTTACGATCGTTTTTATACATAATATTTATATGTAAAAGAACTGAGTAATTAAATAATTCAGTAAAAATTAATTCAAAAGAAAAAATTAATGTAAAATGATTCTATAAGATCGTCTGGTAAACGAAGAACAATTTTATTCGAAAGTAAAAATGAAATTTTTCCAGAAAACAAAATCGTTTGGAATTCTGTAGTTTTTTTTATTTCTTAAGATTGCTGTTATGCCTTTTGTTCTTACATAAAAATGTAAATTTTTTTGGGTAACCTGTAACCTGCCAAGTCGATTACAATTTTTTATATTTAAATTATTTTTCTATAATTTTTTCCCTACCTTTGTGACCTGTGGAAATTTGTAAAAGTTTCGATGAAATAGATAATCTTTCATTCAAATATAAATTCATTCCATTACAAATGAACATTTTCAAAATTCAATTTAACAATTTAAGTTATTAAAGACTGGTAAATCCACACTACGTTAACGGGGGAGGTTGTATCAAAAACATAAGTGTGACTTTTTTGTATACTTTTATCTTATTTACAGGATTTCTTTAACAAATAAACTGAAAAACTTGCTTTTATTAGTATTCAAACTATTCTTTACGAAAAAAATGAAAGAAGTTCCTTCTGAATCCAAAAATAACCTTGATTTTCGGATTCTCGCTTGGAAATGATAGCCAACAAATATCTCTTATCTCATTAAAAGTGAATTAGTAGTTGACAGACGCATACATACGTCAACAATTATGCACTCTAACGTTCTCCCCGGAAGTATTTTCTAGAATTACTATAGAGAACAAAAATAAGTCGCAAGTGCATTTACTACGAGTGTATTTATTCTGTAGCTAAAATTTTTAAATTGCATTAACAATTATAACTACTTTTTTTGCTCTGTATAAAAAAATAAAAGATATACAAAAGGGATTTAGAAGTCTTGATAAATACGAACAGGTTTTAGATTTGCTACTTAAGACCTCTACATCGGTAACAGGTAAGTTTGTTTGTTTTTAAGTTCATCCTTAATTTTTATTTTTTAATTTACATTTATTTAAATAAATAAAATAGATGAATTCGGTGACTTTTTTAGCAACCCATTTTTGTTGTTAGTATGTATGAAATTCATATTAAAGTTGGCAAGAGATTACATTTGATAGGTAAAGCATTTCTTAAGTGTGTGAATGTTCTTTTTCTTTTCTTTATATATCTTGAAAAGCAGTTTTTATCTGTAAAAATCATCAAAAAATAAAGTCAACTTTAGATTTGTATTATCAAATATAAAAAGTTATGTGGCCAAAAAAAGTTGAATTCTTTTCGTAAATAAATTATTTCAATTAATAATTTATTCAATATATATTATAATAAAATTTTAATTTTTTATAAAGAAATATTCATTGATATTTCAATAAAAATTTGCTGTTATTTATATTCTTTACGGAGTAGTTATTAGAGAGTTTTTGCATAACATTTTTTATCGTCTGGTATTTTTTCCCCTAGCGCATGCTCATAAGAAACATTATTACAGATACGCATGCGCAGTTTCTATGAGCATGCGCGCTAGGGAGAAAAATACCGGACGATAAAAACTCTATTGATTACGAGATTTTAGTTAGTTTTACGAATTTAAAAGTATGCTTGGGAAATAATTCTGTAATTCAGCAGTTTAAATTACATAAATTTTCAAAAATTTGTAAATTAGTACAAAAAATTGTTTTTAAAAAATTAACAAAAGAGAAAGTGAATGAAAGGAATATTTTTAAATATAAAAGGAAATGACCATCTAGTGATTATTCCTGGAAACTTTCCGAATGACCCAGTTAAATATTAAATGCATAAGAATTTATTATTTTAACCGTTTTGCGTTTTCCCTCTCACAAATATATTAACTAACGACATTAGGTTACTTATTTAATCTACAAATTAAAGTTACAAGTTAAAATTTTTTTAGACATTTTCATTTTCATATGAAACTTGTCGCGTCCATATGAAACTTTGATGAAAGTTCTGTCAGGCACATAAAGTTGGGCCTGTACAGGCCATTTTATGTGTGTACATCATAATTTATAGGAACTCCGTAGACAGTTTATCTTCTGCAGAGGGCTATTTGTTACCAATGATGCCCTTTTAAGGCCATAGTAGCAAATATCAACAATAGTTTGAGAGCGGAAGAATCATTATCATGGAACAGGCTAGGTGGTAATTTCGGTGAGTGGCCCGACAACTTCGACTTTTCTGACAGCAATACAAGCCGATTTGGGACCAATGAACTGGAGTGCTTAACACATGTTGCTCAATCTCAGCCCTTCTCGGATGCTCAATAACGAGGATTATTGAATTGTCCAACATTATCTGTACGGGCCTTGTGTATGTCCTTACCATTGTGGTACACCTGGCTAGCAATCATTAGCCATTGCAGCATGTGATCTCCATGACAGCCATCCACAGTGAATTAGTTAGGAATGATGGATCGTTTGATGAAATGTTCAGGGATGGATAGCGATTTAATTTGGGTCCTTATGGTAAATGCGTGTTTGGAACTCCCGTAGTAAAGGTTTCAATGCTACCTACTATTCTAGTCACGATCTGTAAATAACTCTGTATCTTCCCGTATCATTGCAAGCCATTTAACTGATATTAATTTTCTAACGTGATCCCCATTACGTCTGCTGCCTCTGACAGCCATTCACCATCATCTCTGTTTGGAGTGATGCATTATTATGTAGGATCGGTCTGTTTTGGAGTGGAGACAAGTCGTCTTCAATGAAGAACCATTTGGATTTTAATGACAGCCACGTAGATGTTTGGAGGACCCATGGTGTAAGTTTAAATTCTGACTATTTTTTGATCAGCACATCAAGCTTACATCTGGTTTAATCGTTTTATGTGACATTACCGTATACTAATCCACTCTAGAAATATTGCACGGAAATATAACAGTACACCTATACGTTTATGGCACCTTTCAGCTTCACGTGTTGGCAGAACTTCCAGTAAGCTTTTCCAATCGGATAATGATAGCTCACATACAGCAATAGTCACAGAATTACTTTCTCAATATTGGCATGTTTTTTTAACATCACGTATTATGTATGATCAAGAACACGTCGCTTATCAATTTTTAACATTGACATACATAACATTGACATACATAATAACATGCATAATATTCTTGATCATCTTTTCTCAAATTTGTCACCAATTGAAATTTTGCCCTATGATAAGTTGGGAAGAGCAGTAATTTGGTTGAGATAAAGACATGCTAACAGTAACCTTCAACTTCAATGTCCGATGTCCGCAGATGACGCAGGGTATCATAAGAAACTTGTATGCCTCAATGTCGGACATCGAGGCATACAGTCGGACATTGAGGCATACAAGTTTCTTATGATACCCTGCGTCATCTGCGGACATCGGACATTGAAGTTAAAGGTCAACAAACAAGATACTAGACTTTGTATTTGTTTGTGAGTTTTCCTCTCTTTTGAGACCTTTTTATTTTCAATTTGCAATAACTTATGTCAACATTATAAACACTCATCTAAAATAACAACCGAATCTGACATTCCTTTTGGTGCCCTAGTTTTTATAGCAAAGAGTGTACTTTTGTAAATTTTGATCAACTTGAAGAGAATTCAAGTTTTTGTTTTTATCTGAGAGACATTCTGAATTTTAGTTTGAAATGCTGAATAACAGAAATCAACATAACAAAAAAATGCGTATATCAGTTTCTATCGATTTTAAAAAAAAATTTACGAAACTTTTACTTCAACACGTTCAGGAGAAATCAAATTCGAACCCTACGGAAGTACATTACAGTTATTATTTTTTTTTTTTCAAAAATGAGGAGACTCAACAGTAATTGCATCATCTTGTGTCTTTCGAATGATGACATACATCAACCCTAAATTATGTTTCTAGTAAGAAATCTTCCCTTTTCTTCATCTGTCCGTGAGGTCTTCGTTATATACATAAACGGAACACGTAGCTTATCAATGTTAAAAATACCCTTGTTTTTAACTTTCCATATCATGATGTAATACTTTAAATTATTAATTTATGCTTATTTTTATTTTAATAATTTAATATCACGCTAGAATCGGAAAAGAGGTGAAAAAGTTTTTCAGCAATGCCATGTTTTGCACACTTTTATTTTGAAATTCTCTAACTTACGGAACACATTTAATATCAAACCAAATTAAAAACCAAATAATTAATAATAATCAATAAAAATTTTATAATTAATAATTATTTGGTTAATTAATAACCAACCAATTAATCAATAATCAGCAAATAATTAATAATCTTCGGACACGACGAATTGTTTCTCATGATAGACCCCCATCCTCTCCACGGATGACAAGAATCCTGATGGCTTCATCGATTATCCGGAGTTCGTTGGAGCCCAAAAATCTAGAGGAATCTAATGAAATAACAATAGATTTATTTTTACAAATTATTTACAGTTATCTATCCCTTTCTAATTTAACAAATAGTTAGCTAATGAAATTCAATTTTGCATGATTTCAAGATCTTCAAATGAAGATTACAGTCAATTGATACCTAAAGTTTTTCTTGTATAAGCCTTTTGAGATAATTTTATGATTCATTGTTAATTTACACATCTGTTTAATCCACACTTACATTGAAAAAATATTCTTTTTTATATCAAATAAATATAAAAATTATATTTTAGTTAAATTTCGAATCCATATTTGTAAGCTTTGTATTTTACCCAACATTATGACAGGTTGGCAGTCATTCTATAATTTGCAGTAATATGCAAATTCCTTGTTTAAAAAAAAAAAATATTTTTAATCTTTTTATACTTAAATTAAACAAAAAGAATTTTTTAAAAAATATATAATAACATTTAGATTAATTAAACTGCCTCGAATCAGAATTATCTTTCTAAGTATGCTGCACGAAAATCAAACGTCATAAATACTACGAATATAAAAGTTCCACCTAAACTAACAGAAACTAACATTATCTCTTCGACTTTTTCTTTTAATAAACGATTGTGCTCTGTATTTAAAGATATCCACTTTAAAATCGTTATGAACGGAAAGATGTTTGTCTTTATTGCTATTGCTTTCTTGAAGTACATATCGTGTAGCACAGAATCTGACCATCAACCTCGACTGATGATGACTCATTCTCCCTTGGACGAGCGACATCATATAGGACAGCACATGGAAGGTGTTGTCGACGTCACCCAGATGGCCGAGGATGAACTGAGGTTCTTGTACTTCAAGATGCACGACAGCGACAACAATAACAAGCTGGACGGATGCGAGTTGATCAAATCGCTTCTTCATTTTCACGTCGAAGAGTGCAAGGCCATGGGATCTGAACATGCCCACCATGGCACGACGAAGGTCTTCGGACATGACGAATTGTCTCTCATGATTGACCCCATCCTCTCCATGGATGACAAGAATCTTGACGGTTTCATCGATTATCCGGAGTTTTTTGGTGCCCAAAAATCTAGAGGCTTCTAAACTATGTTGAAATGACTTCTTTTATGTTTGACTAGGCCTCGATTTATATTGAATATTGGAGGGGCTCCGGAATCTTTAATGACGAATTGTGGGCTTGCAAAATGTTTTTAATTGTAACAATGTTGAACATTGGAATAAATATATGATAATGGGTTTATATACTCGAATACTTGTATATGATTAAATAAAAGGTATATATTTTTTTATCTAGAAATTTTGACTCGCAATTTTTGTGTGTATTTAAACTTGTTAAGCACTGCAGAAGTTCACATTTTAGAAGTGGGGGTGGGTTTTTTTTTTTTATATACACAAAAGTCAAAATAATCAATATTATTGAAGTCGAAAATGTTTGAATACGCAGAGTCTTTCGAAATATAGAACTTTAACTCGAGGTACTTGTTAAACTTAAAAAATAAAATTGAACATTTGAATTTCAATCGTGATTAAAATTCGACAGACTTTCTAATATCGGGATTTAACTCTAGTATTTTTTCTTTCCTCTCGAGTTAAGGAAATGTATATAATCTCCTTGTTTTAAAAGAAAATAAATTATTTTCCAGAACTTCTAATAGTTAAGCTTAAATTAATGAATAATCATTGAAACCTGTATTCAAAAAATTCCTTGTATTGAAATTTGGATTATGTCTTGTAGACCAAATGTTGCTTTTGAATTACTTCGAAATTTCTTTTATAATAATATAATTTTTTAAAAAAGTTAAACAAAATGAGAATCTAATGTAAAAACTTGTAATCTCCTTCCTCGGTGAGTAGAAAAGGAAAAAATTGTTGCTCAACAGCACTTCACTTCAACACTTTTTTTTTTTTTTTTGACATTGTTATCATATTAACTTTTCCGGATATGGGTGAGAAATTTAGATCGTAATGTAAAGATGTGGCGGAAGCTGATCAAATTTTTGTCTAAACCAGAGTGTCTCCAAACTTTCCAGCCTTTCGGGGCCATACTGTTTACTCCAGTAAGTACCAAGGGCCAAAACTGTTTTAATTTTTCAGCCATTATCTATAATTTCCAGATTTATGCATTCTTAACACAGAGTTATTATCATAGTTGTTATGCTTAACCAAGCTTTTGTTGTTATGCTTTCTTACTTATTACGCTTGTCATTAAGCTTTGCCAAGCAAGTCAATAAAAACGAGTTATTATCATTCTGTATTTTTATCCAACTTATTACAGCAACAATAAGCTATTTGCTGTCGCGAGCCACATTGATGACACTGGCGGGCCGGGATTTTGCCTCGCGGGCCGTAGTTTGGAGAACCCTGGTCTAAACCATTCCTAACCATTGAGACAAAATTTGTAATTGGAAACGAGATCTGTGCATGAGGGATACTCTGATGATTAGGGATGCTAGTTCTCTGATCGAATATAATTTGTTCAAAATCTGGTAATCCAATCCGGGACTGAACCAGTTTTTATCTCATGTTTGTCCGTAATGAATAAATTTTTTGAGAGTGACAATTCTCCATTTGAAGTATAAATTTTTCGCAAAACATAGTGTATGCTCTAAATTGCGGTAGCTATCATTGACCAATCCGATATACTGATATTATAAATGTTAAAATTCAGATTTATGTACCAAGTTTTAAAAGAGTAAATGCTTCACATGAAACTTTGCGATATTAAGAAAAAATTATCAATTCACCCTTGAAAATTATCTATTTCTCTATGCTTCTATGCTTCTCATGCTCTTTTTCCGTAAGTTGAACCCATAATCTGAAATTAAGGAATACTTTCGTAGAGAACAACTTACAAAAGAATCTGAGTAAAAATTTTTAGATTTCAAACAGATTTTTATGCCAAACTAATATACAAATTATTTTACGAAGGGGATATTAGAAGCATTAAAAGACTGTATATGAATACAATGTAAATTAAATGCATACAAAAATCATATAAAACTGTAACTGCAATTTCAATTATTTATTATTTACAATAATTCACGCACCGGTTGCTAAGGTAAGTATCTTAATATGTTTTTGCCGGTATTTAAAAATAAATAATATTTGACCTAGCAGAATGTAAAATAACTGATATTTTTATAAATTTAGATACAAATTATGTCATTGTCAATTGCGAAGATGTGAAAACATCTATTTTTAAAGGAACTGGAATGCACTTATGGCCCTTTTGGATTTGAGTTTCATCCTTTTAAAGTAACTATTATCTTTATCTAAATACAATATTTTTGTTTAATTTCTTTTCTTAATTTTCGTTTTTAAATAACAAAAATTGAAATGAGTTTGTTTGCATGATTGTTGCTTGCTTCTGTTTTAAAATGTTACCTTCTGTTTAAAAAGATTACTAGGTTCTATCTAAAATTTACAATTATTTTTATAAGATACACTAAAAGCCATTTATATATATTCTAATAAGGTTGAAAATTCTAAATTAGACTTTGTAATCTTGTTTTTCTTTAAATTTATAAAGAGATGTAATAAACATGCTTTTAAAATATGTATAAAATTTCCTGAATTATGAAGTGTAATATTAATTATGCCTATACTTAAAAAAGCCTCAATATACGGTTTGTATTTAAATGCAAATGATTCATTTTGATTATGGTCATGACACATTAAAAAGGAGGTTATAATGGGGACAACATATGTAAAACATATCAAACAACTATTATAAAAAATAATAAATTAAATAAAAAACATATGCTTTTTAGATCAATCCTCAATCATTATGTGAATTAAAAAATTTTATATTTAGCTACAAAAATGGTGTTATTTTTTTATGACATATTTATATATGTAGCTAAAAGCACTAGTTTGTGAGTAAAAGGGATTCATTAATCTAGTTCATAAAAAATTTGGTAATTCAGCGCTATAAATTAATAAGATAGTATTAATTTTAAAGTATGAAACATTAAAAATGTGTTTTT
This sequence comes from Caerostris extrusa, assembly GCA_021605095.1. Taxonomy (NCBI): domain Eukaryota; kingdom Metazoa; phylum Arthropoda; class Arachnida; order Araneae; family Araneidae; genus Caerostris; species Caerostris extrusa. The sequence continues at coordinate 1,505 of BPLR01013301.1, read as the reverse complement.
CTATTTATTATGTGCCAAATAGTAAAATATTTTTTTTTTTTTTTTTTCTTTTTCTTTGAAATAATCATAAAATTTGTAATTTATTTGTTGAAAGACTATTAAATTAAACAATATTGTCGAAATCTTTTAAAGAAAATAATTATTTGGTTGAAGGCCAATCTATTATATCTGTGAGAGTATAATTTCTGGGATTAAATTTGTAACTTTCATTTTACAAGATGAAGTACATTATCAATTTACTACACCACAAAAATTCTTAAAAATTAGATACCATTGTTTATATGTGATGGCTATTGGATGTAAATAACATTATAGAAAAATGTTGGAATTAAAAGGGAATTATATAAGGATATTCATATTCATTGTTTTATAAGTTATTTTCATATTGTTGTTCCTTGGTTTTTTCTTACACTCAGTTGTAAATTTGATTTAATCCCTCTCAACATATATTGTCTCCTTTTAACATTGGTTCATGAATGACTAATTTGAAGATTCTACTGAATAGCAAAACCCGGATTACTGACAAATGTTAAATTTTATATAACTCAAATGATTTATCTTAACAGTGTCGTACCATTAATTTTTTATGTGTTGAATAACATTTCAGTGGAATCTGAATTATCCATTACTTTGGTTATCTGTGAGAACACTATACGAAATGTTTTGTAGTATTTGCATACAATAGCTTTTCAGGCAACTATTCCATGATGAATAAAAGAAAGGATACTACTACATATCTTTATTTCTATCAAACTATGTAACAGATTCCTGGCTACTACTCAACATATATGATCGTCTTCCAGAAAGATAGTTGTTATCACCTGTAAAGACAGTACAAAGAAAAATTTGATGAGAATATTCAACCACAGAAAGTGCCAAAGTCAAAATTCTCGTGCACAATGATGCTTGGTGGCTTCATGTAAAGTGCATCCCATACTTTTTTGATGATAGAATTTTATTTTGCAGTTTCTATTGGTTATTACATTCTCTAGTTTGTACAAAGCATTGTTAAAAATAAAGCATGCATATTTTTATTTCAAAGATTTTTTTTTACAGTTAACTTCATTAGTTTTTAATGGATAATTTTCAAATAAATTACGGCAAAATCATGTTGAACTTAATTAATGGTAGTTTATTTCATCATGATTTGTCATTTCTCTAAAAGGCTGAATTGAAAATACTTAGATGTTGCTTTTTCTTTTTAATTATTAAAATATAATAAATTCTGTATACTTTTATGTAGCATGTAATGATATATAATTTATTTGCATTAATATCATTATATATTGTTGGCAAATATAATTTAAAAATTATACAGAGTATCAACACTCCTGCTTGAGAATTTGGAAAGTTCAAACAATACAGTAGTTTATAAATAAGACAAATCAAGTGTGACAATCTTGAAATATATTTTTAATTTTTGTGGGTTGGGTTTTATTGATTATGATTCATTAGCTTATATAATGCAAAAACCCAATATTAAAAGAGAATAAGTGTTATCAAAA
>BPLR01013300.1:0-47902 GCA_021605095.1 Caerostris extrusa | reverse complement strand
GTTACGTATTGCTGGGGCTGTTTCGCCAATCATGATGATGATGAAGTGAGTGTATGATGTGATGTATAAGCATTTGATCAGAATTTTGTCTTTTTTCACTCTGTATTCTTGAAATATGATAGGCATAAGGATGGATCTATGAGGGTTGGATATAGTATGGGGAGAAGAGTGTTATGTGGTGAACTTCAAACTGGTCTTATTTTAAATTTAATGCTGCCTCTCTGAAAATATCTTAATCAGATGATAGAGGTGAATAAGGTAAATGTGCTGCCTTCAACAAACGTGTGTTCTGATATAAAAGATTAAAAATTTTATTTTCTAAGACCATAACAGGTTATATGTGCTTGTGTGTGTATATATATATATTAAATTTTCTTATTGAATGTAATTCAAAAACAAAAATTATATAATTAATAATATAAAATATTTGTGTTGAAAATACATTGACATACAATACAAAGAGAAATAGAGATATAGATATAGATAGAAAAGATAAATTTTAAGATACAAAGGAGAATTTTTTTTAGCTGGGCTGCTTGGAACATAATAAAATGTCAAGCAATATTTAAAAAAAATTTAAAGTAAATTCTCCTTTTTTCACCTATATTGGGTAGAAAGTCCAGTAGTAAATACTCATTCATTATTTTTTAAGTTTATCTGGCGCCATCTATTTGGTGCAGACATATGTGCAACTTAAATCTAAAAACTAAAAGTTGATCACGCACAACTTTACTACATGAATTATTTTGAAAAACTGTATTAGACAAATCAGTCAGTGCCATCCACTGCAGATTCAAAAATGAAATTCTGAACATGAGTGCGAAGCAACTAAAAGCGTATTTTATGAACGATTGAAATTTGAACAAGTTATATATATAGAGAGAGTGTGATCAAAACCTTTCTGATCTGCCAATTTCAAATCTGAAATCATGCCTAGTGCAAGCAGACCAATTCAAGAATCAAATCATTTACAAAATTGAATCAAAATAAATTTACATGAATTTACTTTTTTCTTATTTTGAAGTGCAAACCGGTAATTGAAGTGTGGGGAAGACCACTATTTTTTGAGTGGGTGGATATGTCAAAATGAGTTTCACTCAGCATTTCTATGCAGAGTAACGATGCGCCACGTAGCTTTGCTTGCGTCTTTGTGCAGTTTGAAGAATCCATTAATATACATAAATCCATACAAATGCCCAATCAAATGCGAAAATAAATTGTAAATGTAATAACTTTCTTTTGTTAATTGTGAAAATAGAAGCGCATGCATCTCTTCAAAGCTTAAGAATTCACAATAGATTTCGAGTTAATCTTAACTCAAATTGGTTTTGTTGTGAAATAGTTCTTACTCGAATTAACATCCAAAAATACAAATGATTCTAACTTCCACTCTAAAAGAGCAGCATTAGAAAGCTCTTTCTCCCACATAAACGATTTCTGAAACCCTTTTAAAATCTGGTAGAATTTCTTTTTTCTTTAAATCATTTAAATCTCTCTGATTTTTCTGAAAACTCCAACAAGTCTGAGAAATAAGTGTGAATTCTAATACAAGGGCTTTCTATTCTCACTCATTCTCAACATATGAACAATAGCATACCGTCAGGCCACTTGAATTCAGACCAGGGGGGAAATTCTCTATGCGTTGCTTTGTGTCTGAAATGTGTTTCTTGGATTGTCGTGAAATCATGCCCTACAGTTTCTTGTCTTTGAAAAACTTATTATTAAAAACATAAATAGTTATCGAAGTAAAGAGCCAGCAAGTTTGGTCTTGAACAACTTGGCTTTCATTGTTCTAACGCGACAGCACGTTGTTCGCAAGTTGCGCCAAGCTGCTTTTGCGAAGTGATGAACTTTATCTCCTTGTCTCTGTTTACTTAAACTATTCAAAAACGATAAACAAGAAGTGAATTACATATGGATTATTTTACCTCATGTGTGGCAAATAAAAATGTCTCATATCTTGAAAATTAAAAATCTAAAAAGAATAAGCTGCTTATGTTGAAATTTCGCCGGATAATGTAATAGACAGTGAATTTTGCTAAATACATGTAATAAATGCTAAAATACTGCTTTATTGAAACACAACAATTTATCTCTCCCGACAATAAAAATATTACTCGAAACAAAATATAGTATGTTGAATGTACTGCGTAATTCTATAATTTGCTTGCGTAGACATGTTGTTGTTTGTTGCCAGTTTATGCTGCTGTTTGTTGCAACTTATGTCCATTTAAGGCAGCTAAATGTGCTAAATCTGGCGATTTTTTAAAATTGCGCGAATTTTCGAATTTTCAAATAAATCACATCTATAAAAAAATTTATAACAATAACTAAGTCATATAAAATTTTAGAATAGATTTTATCATGGATAGATCGCTGAAATTATTTTTCAACAGGAGCACTTCTTACAACTTATATCCATAAAATATCTCTCTTTAATCTTTTAAGTGTCTCAAATTCTTAAAAAAATTTCATCAAATTAAGAATTGAGTTTGATTTTAAAACTGGGGTTTATTAATTTCTCAAATAATAAAAATGAATAAAAATCACGCCAAAATATTTATGTGAGACGATTTTTCCGTCTAAAAATGCTTTTTGGAGTCAACAAAAACGTTTTTGGCTCTACGGTTAAAGCACGGAAAAGAAATTTGTTACTAATGCTTTCTTGGAAGCATGATGCTAAAAATTCTGCTAATAGCCACTGATCTCGATCATAATTATTCAATGCGATAGGGTATGAAGTGGAAAATATAGATTTTTTTTACTTTATATCTGGTGAATATATATACCTCCAAATTGTCCCATCTTCTGAAATTTAAAAATATTATAATTTTAATCATAATCTAATAGTCGCGCAGCAGTAAGACAAAAAATAAACTGGATAAAAACACAAGTAATTCATTTTACTACACTAATTTAACCCACACTTCCAGAAGAAATTATTTTTTAGGTATGAGCTACCAAAAATCTTGAATTTTCAGCTTTACGCGAATTGTCGCCAAAATGTGCAAGTCACATTAGGCAAATTTTTGAATTGTTTCAAGAATGTACGTTAAATAGCTTTTATAAACTTAATTTTTTTTCAAAATTGCAATAAAAATACAAAACAAATTAAAATTTTGACCACAACACTTTATCACGATATTTAACAATTTTTTATCGAAAAGTTGTCTGAAGGCTTTTTATTAATTGCAAAACCAGTTCAGTGCACAATGTAATTCCAATTACAATCTTATATCCAATTGACACTGGTTTTTATTCCGATCAAGAAATTTTGATATAAATGTCAAGAATAATTTTCAACTACAATACCCTGTAAATATTGGAAGTAGATTTAATGGGTCAAAATAAAAGCATCCACGTACCTGTAATTTTAAAAATTCCTTTCGTCAATTTTTCTATGGATATTTTGAAACAATAAACTACACATAGTAACTTCTTTATCTCAAAACTATCCATAATATTATCGAAAAATAATAATGCATATGGTGAGCCAGAAAGCGATCTCTATAATGTAGTCAGAACTTCTGATTTGGAATGTAAAGGATGGATTGGGACACAATCTTGGTCCCATTGATGAAGTCCCAAATTATATATTAAGTTTATAAATGTGGTTCACTCAGAGTAAACATATATATAAGATGCTATTTTTGCACCTTCATATGCTTATCGAAATTAAATCTCATTCTATTCATCCATCCTTATCAAGGAATGCCAAACTATGACCTCAGCACTAAACGTTCTGGAAATCAAACGCTGATCACCAGAAACAAAAAGGCGTGAGCTGAAAGTGTGCCCACTAAAAACACACCACACTAAAAAGAAATTCCTAATATTGTAGCGTTTGAGTTTCCTTAAAAGAGCGCTCAGGTCGAAGAATGCTTTCAAGTGGCAAGTGCGACCCGTCTATATGTTGTACCTGCTGGCGACTCCAAGTCTCTTGAAGAAGCTTTCTAATGTGTAGAATCTGATCCTGAACCGTAAATAACACCTCAGTAAAAACGCAGAATAGTGGCCGTTGGAATTTCGTGTAAAAACATATATATATATATTTTCGTAAAAATGACAAATAATAGGTTTGCGATTGTGGGTGAAGTGAATTGCAAACAGTACAAGAAACCTGGGTTTACCACATTTGGCGACTTATTTGCCCAGATGGATTCACTCAAAAGGAGTTGCTAAATCCCAATGGCCCCTTTTTTTACAATTTGGCCAACCCCTAGATTTCTTGTCCCAAAGTAAAAATTCATCATGACCAGACATCGCATTGAAAAATCTCAACGTACAAGAAGGAGAATAGAAGGAATTAAAAACTTAATAGTATGAGTTTTTAAACTTCCATTGTTTTTAAAAAATAAATTTATAAATTAAAATATACATATTTCGTATGCTCTAATAAAAATTTAAAAAATGTATCTGATACTATACTATTCGTTGCCCTGGGTGCTTCCTTGAAAAAATTTAAAAAAATTGAAATCAAGCTACAAATAATTTTATACAGAAAAAAAAAAAATATTTTGTTAATGATAAGGGAAAACATTAAATAAGTGAACAAATTAAACTGAAGAAATAAGTATAAGTAATAAGTAAAGTGAACAGTAGTTATTAATAATTTTAAAAATTAAGAGTTATCGAATCATAATACGCAAGAAAGTAGAATGCCCCGAGGAATCCTAGATTACATAGGACAAAATACGGGTTACCATATTTGGCAACTTCTCGTCCGTTCTTTAGCAACAAAAAAATCCGCAAATTTCTTTGTCCCCTAAACTTGTAATTATAAACCACAAAAACGTTAAACTAATTTTATATGTTTCCCTACTACTGTTGACATTACGAGGAAAAAAAAAACGTTGAATACTAAAAGTTGACATTAAGAGGTGTTAACAAATTGGCTAATCATTTATTCTTAATTATTTATTGTCATCAGCGTTCAATTTATAAATAAAAGAAGCAAGTTAAACAAAAAATGAGCATTGGAAATGATTGAGTTTATTTGAACAGCGGAAAAGTAATTTGTTGAAAAATCATTACTCAGCTCGAATGTCATGTAACACAGAAATAAATCACCAATTAAAAACAAAAGACTGTCAGCGTAACCTTGTATTCTAACACGGAACACCTTCTCCAATAAGCGAAGGCCAACGAGATCATTGTATCTATTTGAGGAAACAAAATTCTTTATTTAGAATTGGTAAAAGTTTTTTGTAGAAGATATTTCATTTTCTCATTAATGATATCCAGAAAGGAGATATATTTCCATATTTATACAAGAGAGTAATAAAATTATCCAAGAAGGATGTACCCAATTTAAATTTATTCCCTTGTAAATGGAACGATGTTTTTAACGAATTCGTTTACATAGAAATAATTGGAAAATTATGATGTAACACGAGGTTATTATTTTTAAATGTTTTTATTTGCTTTTTTTTTTACATTTGATAATAATTTTACCTTATTATCAAGTTTGTTTATCTCTAATGAAAGTATAAAGAGCATAATATAAATTAACTAAAAAATTTTAACTTGGTTTGGCTCAATTATATAATACATTTTAAACTTCAATAATTTTTTATTTTAGAAAATACTAACTTCAAATGTATAATGAAATTGAATGATATACCATTTAATGATTAAATTTTTAAATTTGCAATTAAAATATAAAATATTCAAAAATACTTTCTAATCATGTTCATTAAAGTATTATTTCATTATTCGTGGAAGTAAAGCATTCATGAATATAACATACATCATTATTTTATGTACACTTTATCTTTTTTATTGAGATTTTGCAAAAATTTAATTAACGTGGCCACTTTATTTTTATTTAAGGAATAAATATATTTAAGTACTTTTTAATTTTAAAATATGTTTAAAAAACTATATTAACTCTATTGTACATTTGAGCTGTGCTATGGATGTTTATAGTTGTTCGGAATCCTCTTTAAAACACGAAGTGAATTGCAAACAGTACACAAGAACCTGGATTACCACATTTTTGGCGACTTATTGCCCAGATGGATTCACTCAAAAGGAGTTGCTAAATCCCAATGGCCCCTTTTTTTACAATTTGGCCAACCCCTAGATTTCTTGTCCCAAAAGTAAAAATTCATCATGGCCAGACATCGCATTGAAAAATCTCAACGTACAAGAAGGAGAATAGAAGGAATTAAAAAACTTAATAGTATGAGTTTTAAACTTCCATTGTTTTTAAAAAATAAATTTATAGAATTAAAATTATACATATTTTCGTATGCTCTAATAAAAATTTAAAAATATATCTGATACTATACTATATACGTTGCCCTGGGTGCTTCCTTGAAAAATTTAAAAAATTGAAATCAAGCTACAAATAATTTTATACCCAGAAAAAAAAAAAAAATTTTTGTTAATGATAAGGAAAACATTAAATAAAGTGAACAAATTAAACTGAAGAAATAAGTATAAGTAATAAGTAAGTGAACAGTAGTTATTAATAATTTTAAAAAATTAAGAGTTATCGAATCATAATACGCAAGAAAGTAGAATGCCCCGAGGAATCCTAGATTACACAGGACAAAATACGGGTTACCATATTTGGCCACTTTTCGTCCGTTCGTTGGCAACAAAAAATCCGCCAAATTTCTTTGTCCCCTAAACTTGTAATTATAAACCCAAAACGTTAAACTAATTTTATATATTTCCTACTAGTGTTAACATTAAGAGGAAAAAAAAAAAAAACGTTGAATACTAAAGTTGACATTAAAGAAGTGTTTACAAATTATTCATCATTTATTCTTAATTATTTACTGTCAGCAGCGTTCAATTTATAAAAAAAATGAAACAGAGTTAAACAAAAAATGAACATTGGAAATGATTGAGGTTTAGTTGAACAGTATGCCACGGCGGAAAAATAATTTGTTGAAAAATCATTACTCAGCCCCGAATGTCGTGTAACACAGAAATAAATCACCAATTAAGAAACAAAAAGACTGTCAGCGTAACACCTTATATGCTAAAAAAATGGGCACCTTCTCCAATAAGCGAAGTCCAACGAGATCATTGTATCTATTTGGGAAACCAAATTGTTTATTTAGAATTGGTAAAGGTTTCTTTTTAAAGATATTCCATTTTCTCTTAATGATATCAGAAAAGATATATTCCATATTTACTTAACTAGAGAGAAATAAAATTATCAAAAGGAGGATGTGCCCAATTTAGAATTTATTCCCTTGTCAATGAAAGGATGTTTTAATGCTTTCGTTTACATAGAATAATTGGAAAATTATGATGTAACGAAGGTTATTATTTTTTAAAAGTTTTTTTATTTGCCTTTTTTACATTTTATAATAATGTTACATCATTATCAAGTTTGTTACGTCAATTAAAACACAGTATAATATAAATCAACTAAAAATATAATAACTCGGTTTTGTCTCAAGTATATAATGCATGTTAAAAATTACATGGAGCTTTATTTAAGAAAATACTAACTTCAAATATATAACGAAAGAATATATCATTAATGATTAAATTTTTAAATTCCTAATTAAGATATAAAACATTCTAAAAAAATACTTTCAATAACGTTTATTAAAGTATTATTCCATAATTCATGGAATTAAAACATTCATAAATATAACATATCATTATTTTATGTTGGCTTTTATCTTTTTTTATTGCGATTTTGCAAAAATTTGATTTAAGTGACGATTTTTTCTTTTTTATTTAAAGAATAACTGTATTTAAGAACATTTTAATTTTAAAATATGTTTAAAAAACTACATTAACTCTATTGTACATTTGAGCTGTGCTATGGATGTTTATAATTGTTCGGAATCCCCTTTTAAAACGTAGGTCCCGTCTAATATGACTGTTGAGAATAGGGCAGACAACTCTACCCCCATAAAAAGAAACCATCTCCTGTCTCAAAATCTGCTAGTAGGCAGACGGCCTTGGCCCCTCACAAATAAGAGGAATAATGATGATGATGCTACATTTGAGTATGTACCATATAATTGGTGAGTACCATATAATTGGTATGTACCATATAATTGGTGATACCATATAATTGGTGATACCATATAATTGAGTATGTACCATATAATTGGTGATACCGTATAATTGAGTATGTACCATATAATTGTGATACCATATAATTGGTATGTACCATATAATTGGTGATACCGTATAATTGAGTATGTACCATATAATTGGTGATACCGTATAATTGGTATGTACCATATAATTGGTGATACCATATAATTGGTGATACCATATAATTGGTGATACCATATAATTGGTGATACCGTATAATTGAGTATGTACCATATAATTGGTAATACCGTATAATTAGTATGTACCATATAATTGGTGATACCATATAAATTGAGTATGTACCATATAATTGGTGATACCGTATAATTGAGTATGTACCATATAATTGGTGATACCATATAGTGAGTATGTACCATATAATTGGTGATACCATATAATTGGTGATACCATATAATTGAGTATGTACCATATAATTGGTGATACCATATAATTGGTGATACCGTATAATTGAGTATGTACCATATAATTGGTGATACCATATAATTGGTGATACCATATAATTGAGTATGTACCATATAATTGGTGATACAATATAGTGGTGATACCGTATAATTGGTAGTATGTACCATATAATTGGTGATACCATATAATTGGTGATACCATATAATTGAGTATGTACCATATAATTGAGTATGTACCATATAATTGGTGATAACATATAATTGAGTATGTACCATATAATTGGTGATACCATATAATTGGTGATACCGTATAGTGGTATGTACCATATAATTGGTGATACCATATAATTGGTGATACCATATAATTAGTATGTACCATATAATTGGTATGTACCATATGATTGGTGATACCATATAATTGAGTATGTACCATATAATTGGTGATACCGTATAATTGAGTATGTACCATATAATTGGTGATACCATATAATTGAGTATGTACCATATAATTGGTGATACCATATAATTGAGTATGTACCATATAATTGGTGATACCGTATAATTGGTGATACCGTATAATTGGTGATACCGTATAATTGGTATGTACCATATAATTGGTGATACCATATAATTGGTGATACCGTATAATTGAGTATGTACCATATAATTGGTGATACCATATAATTGGTGATACCATATAATTGGTATGTACCATATAATTGGTGATACCATATAATTGGTATGTACCATATAATTGGGTACCATACAAGCATTGGTGATTTTTTCTTATTAATAAAACATTGGTGATTTTTCTCTTATTAATATAATTTTAATATAACAAAAATTATACATAAACTTATACATAACGAAAGGTTTTAGAATAAAATCAGGATTAATAAAATGCTTTTAATAAATAATTCCATAATAAAATGAAAAATGGATAAATACTCATATAAGTGTTTTCGAAATCTTTACGGTCTGCTTTCCATTCACATAATGCTTTATTTTAGCAATTCAAAACCCGAGTTTGATGTGATTTTTTTTTACATTTATTTTTCAGGAGAGGACAAAAATTTACTTCTTTAAAAAAATAATGTACAATAAATAAATTCAGACAGATTTTCTTTGCTACCATTCCTTTAAACCTACCATCAATTCAAAGCGGCAATAAATACAAGTACTTGAGACGGCGTATAAAGTAAAATTGATTTTATTTATTTCTCAGAATCAAATTTTGCAGGCCGTTTTATTATTATTATTAACAATTGAAAACAGAAAAATTGAAAATACAAAAAATTAATTATATCTTGAGATCCATAATCAGTGTAAAATGCTAATACATACGATGCTCAATTTATGATCCCATTTCCACTTCCCTTTTTCGTGATCACTGGTAGAAAAACCGGCAAATTTTAGTAATACTTCATGTACATGTATATGTGCATGCGTAAAATGTGATCAGTGTTTATTATTATCTACTAATCCAAATCATTTGGGTACCTTTAAAATATTCATAATACAACCAAACTATTTTTAAAATTAAAACATGTTTCTCGTATGCATACAAAAATTTAAAAATAAAAAATATATACGTAATTTTATACCTAATGAAGTGAAATAAAATAAGGAATAACATAATACTGCTTTCATAAATAATTCTATAATAAAATAAAACAGAGGTAAATACACATACAAGTGTTTTAGGAATCTTTACTCTGCTTTTCATCCACATAATGCATTATATTTGCATTTCAAGACCTACGTTGGATATCATTTTTTACATTTAATATTTGATAAGAACAAAAATTTATTGTGCAATTCTTTAAAAAAAATTAATGTACAATAAATAAATTCAGACAATTTTTTTTTTTGCAACCATCATCTTTTAAACCTGGAGGTATTCAAAGTGGAAGTAAATTCAAGTACTTGGTAGGTGTATAACTCAAATTCATTTTTACTTAGTATTTCTCGGCAGTAATTGATAACATTCTTTGTGTTTGTAGTATACACATAAATCCATACAAATATTCACTCAAAATGATATGATGAATTTCAATACGTCTTTAATATTTTTATTGGAAAACTTATATGAATTCATCTAAAATATTTCACTTAAGTAATCGCAATAGCTTATGTTTTTATTCTGTTTGCTCTAATACAAACCTTCTTGGATAATATTCAAAATAAAAACGGAAAAACTCTTATCAAAGAAATTTGAAATCAACTCGAGTAAGTATTGAATTTATTTCTCCCAAATAAATGACTGTCTGAAACCCAACAACTCGGAATCGCTTTGTGCATTTCTAATCGTCTGAATGTCTCCGGTTGTGAAATCTTTATCAAATTAAAGATTGTTTATGAATCAGTCTTTTCTCACTCCTCCATGAGCTCAGGTTCCAAAAAAGAATAGTGGCATGCTATGATATTTGAACCAGAAGAGAAAAAATAATTTTCAAAAATAATAAAATGCTTTGCATTTGAAATCGTATTTTGGTTTTATTGAAAAGGCTGAACGTTAAAAACATGGACGGAAGCTGAGTTTGTTCCTCCTTCGTCGGAAGACATAAAAAGTTTATTTCCATCTCGCTTATCATTATCCAAAATGATAAGAAAGTGTTGGAGAACATAGATTTTTTTTCACATAAAAGGTGAATGAAACGTTGAAATAGTCTCATCTTTATAAAATTAGAATTAAGGAGTGTGTTTATTTATCTGAATTCTTTGTAAATCATATTTACCTCCCACTTCCATAGAGAATTAAATACACTCATGTCCATAAATTAAGGATAAGGAAGTTCAGGCAAAGAAAGAGACAGAAGCAAAACAAATTTGACTTATTTGTAAAGTCTATTTATTAAACAAAAGGTAAAGAGCAAAGATGCTATATGTTTGACATAATTAATAAAAATTACGATTTTTACTCCCTGGAGCAAAAAATTTCAAAAAAGAACCTATTTACAAAAAAACAGTATAACATGGTTAGTATGATGGTTAATATGGAGTATGTCTAACTGGACGATGCAATACAGGCAGCCTTACAACGCCTTGGCATGCTCAGTACCAAATTATCTATCTGATCTTGGGGACTATTACCCCACTCATCAAGCAATGCCCTCGAAGTTCAGGTTGACAGGTGGGGGAGGGGTTGACGGGCGGCTGCAATTCGTCGGCCAAGCATATCCCTACATGCTCGATTGGATTCAAGTCCGGTGAGTATGCTGGCCAATCCATACGAGGTGATATCCTCCAATTGAAGGCAATCGCCTACAATGTTTGCACGGTGAGGACGGGCGTTGTCATCCATAAACAGAAATTCAGCACCCATGACGCCCCGAAACAAACGTACATGTTGTTCCAGAATGACATCCCGATAGATGTGGCCTGTCATCGTTACACTCCTGAACATGCAGGTCAGTTCTGGAACCAAGAATAATTCCTCCCCCAAACGAGCCATCTACACCACCGTAACGGTGTCGTTCAATGGTGTTCTCTTGGTGGTAACGGGTACCTGGCGCTCTCCATATGAAATTCCGGCGATAATCAGACTGCAAACTAAACCTGGACTCGTCGGAAAACATCTCACAAGACCACTGTTGCGGTGTCCACAATGCATGCTCTCTACTCCAGGTTAATCGCAGGCGACAGTGAGTTGCGATAAAGTGGAACCCATCTGACAGTCCTACGAGCATCTAGACCAATGTGCCCCACAAAGCGTCTGTACACGATTGCCGTGAAACTGTCGTACCGGTAGCTGAAGAGAGCTGACGAGACAGGTCTGATGCTGTGCTCCGTCTGTTTCTTTTGGCAGTAACTGCTGCTAAATACCGGTCCTCATTCGGCAGCATTGTAACTCGGGGGCGACCTGTGCTGTAACATCTACTCACATTACCATCATCTTGGAATCGTTGCCGAAGCCTGGGGCTGACACTCTGGGCGATACCAGTTCCTCGGACCTTTCCAGCTGTGTACGTCCACATTCCAGTCGTCCGATAATTCTACCACGTAAAAAATCATCAAATGCTTCCTTTGTGCCATAACTATGCGGTTATTGCACTGAAAGGCTTTTAAAGCGCTTGTGAACAATTTTACTTCTTTGCCACCATTCGCCATAACCTGCCCCTCTCTTACACTCGTCATTGTGACGTACTATCCGCGCCATCTGGTGGTTTCTTTAATTTGCATATTCTTCTTCAAGATGCTTGTGATAGTTCTACAGGTGAAATTTTATTTTAGAGTTCAATTTTGCTTTATGATTCTTGAATTATCATGTAATTTATGGACATGAGTGTAATAGTGCTTTCAAAATACCAAAAAGTAGGCAGACCAAAAAGTATACATTACAGAAACAATAATACGTATTTACTTATTAAGAACATTATTACGTATTTTACTTATTGCATTTAATATTATAAAAATAGTTTAAAATTTCATAAAGAAGACACAAGTTTTAACTTTATACTCATTATCTCAAAATATTGGCTTGTCTATCTCAGTAATTGTCAAAGTAATCCATATAATATTGTTATACTATTAATGATGACAATATCAATAGAATCACATTGATATTGTTAGTAAATGGTATTTCAAAATTACAAAATTTTACTTTCAAACAGATATAAGTCATAATAATTCTTCGTCTTCTTTATTGGCGCAACAGCACCACCATGTCGTTTGCCTAATTTCGAAAAAGATTTTTCTTTTAAAGGGTGATTTTCATCAACTTATATTTATACTGATCATATAATAATCTATATTTTATGGTCAGTTGGTCGATTGCTATCAATATTTTCACTTATATAGCTATTAGTGAAAATTCATCGTGAAAATTACAAGATTAAAAATTTATAAATGGAGTGACTGTAAAATTGTTGGCAAGTTAGTTTCTAATCTTTTTCATGCAAATTTTTCTAACCATTGTTTATATCCGATCCGACGTCATATGAAAGCATATGATTGGTTGTGACGTCGGGCACGGATTATAAAGAACATGAAGTGTGTGGGATTTAAAGATAAAACAATGGTGAGAGACTTGTCTTGTACGCTGCAGGCAATATGATTTAATCCCATTTAAATAAAATCAAAATATGGTTTTTGTCATTTCTATCTTCATATTTAAAAGTAAAAATTTACTTTCTTAAACTAATTAAATGAAGTGATTCTTGCTTCTTTTATATGTAACACCACAAATACTCCCCTGTTAGCCTTCTGATAATTACTGTCCCTGTTTTAAGGCGTGAAGTTAATACTAAGGAAAGGAAGCAAACTGATTTCATATAAAGACTGTAGAAGGCATGGGGTGGATGAATTGCTGAAACCAAACACATTAGGTACCAAAGAGATTAGATATCATGACGTTGCTCCCACTACGTACCAGGGCATTTGCACAATCTATGTAAATGTCTATGCAATTTCCTAGAGTAGCAGTACCACTGATAAACTTTTAAAGGGACTTTGATCTGTAGAGATAGAACAGGTAGTGGGATGAAGGCAATATCAGATATTGTCACTGCAGTGTTCGCCAACAAGAAACTAGCAGCCATTCAAGCACTCGGACAGTATCTCACCGAACCAATACTGCCTGGAAACTGTTCAGAATCTTACAGCAATGCTGCACTCTAAGGGTATAACATAAGGGAATGTCAGATGTAACTAATTTTCGAGCTAACGTTTTTGTCCTGTAGTAATCAACAGTTATTGGTATTGCAAATATTGTGTAAACATGAAGATCATTGTTATTTGTATGGGCTAGTCAATAGTAATAGTTGGCGAATTTTAGGCATCTGCCTTACCAGGGAAACCATCAAAGTGCCCTGTGCAATCTAAGAGGAAATAATTATGTAGTGTGGAATCCTAGGAATTCAAGAAACAGGATCAAACATTTTTAAGAATACAAGCTGTGCTATCAGCCCCGTTATTAGTGAAAAAATATCGGCAAAATACTTTTATAACTGCAGAAAAGATAATGAAATGCTTGGTCTCAACAATTTTATTTAAGATGGAGTACAACCACATAATCTTCGTTCAGTACAGAAATTTTTAAGGTAGCCTTTTGATGTTGAAAAATTATGAGTCAAATTCTCAGGGCACCTTCTATCTCTATCATTTTTATTTTAATAGTTTTTTTAATCATACCTCTCAGTGCTACTGACAGACATTTGACCTTCATGAAAATTATAAAGACTCTAAATTTCTCTTTTAAAATCTACCCAGATTGTGCAAATTTCTTAGTATGTTCGTAACAACAGCACCAAAATTTCTCCTTTCGATGAGTTTCGGTACTATTTTTTATGAGGAAATTCATCTTCTCATGACTTGCACAGTCTGTATATGAAATTTGATTTTTACTCCGCTCATTAGTTTTAGCTACAGATGTTTTAAATAAGAAAGTTATTTTATGATCCACTTTGTATGTACAATCATCGGGAGCTCAGATCATAATAACTATGATGGGCTATTATAATAATCAATAATTAGCAATCAGCGGTCAGTTAGGGCTAAATAGAACAATATTCATAGTTTAGCAAGCTGCATATTAAGCTACAAAAGTTTCCTTTCAAACACACATGTTTGAAAATAGTTAACAATTTATATGTTAATCTTGCTTAAATAACAACTCTATAGTTAATTATTAATATTGAGCATAATTGTAACCGATGTTTTAAAGTGTATAATTATCCGTCTTATCAAATATACAATGTTAAAAGGATTGCAAAAAAAGTTAAGCTTTTTAATGATAAGCTAATATAATATATTACACTTGCTATAAACATTTTAACTATAAAAAATCTACAATTTCACATCAATTATCTCTTTTTGCTTATCATAATAATTACGAAAAATCATGGTCGATAAAAAATTAGAAACATTTGAAGGAGTGGATGATCAAACACTATTGACGACCCCTGATCTTTGGCTAAAGAGCTTTCAAATTTACTAAATCCTGGTGTAGAATGACGAAAAGATACCATTAAGAAACCGTATGAAAAAAAAAAGAAATAAATTAAATTTCAATTCAGTTTCTGTTATATGATTAAAATAATTTTAATTATTAGTTAGAAACATTTAAGTTACCACATCTTTTGCAAAATTGAATGTAGTGTCATTTGTCCAGGAGTGGATGGGTTAGTATTTTCGTCATATTTCCCCAATATGAAGTAATTACTTTGAATAAACAAATAACCACTTCAGCTTCTTGTAAAATTGCCTCTAAAATAGCATATTCACCGCAGCTGATCGAAAGACAACTTCACAACTTTGGGAGTGGTCTACAAAATGTGTTCTGGTTGTGTTCACACACAGCTAAAGAAGATATTAAGAAGAAAAAAATGAAATTTCTTACAATCTTTGGCTTAAATAATTTTTATTCTTTCATTGGTACAGTAGTCCTGATGGTGGGTCAAGACCGTCTTCAAGCCCATTTCAGATTTCTAAACGAGAGATATTCTCTTTTTTGCACGGAATAAGGTTGTCTGCCATACGCCTAACATCTCTACAGTTATGTTAGACTGGAATCACACAGTTTAAAGTAGATTTGTTACTACAAACATTTATGGCACCGCCGGGACTAGAACCTGAAACCTGTAGGCACTGAGAGCCAGTCACTTTGACATACACCAAGAGCCAAAACATTATGACCACCCTACATTTTGCAATGAACTCATACTGATGACGTGAAAGGCACGTGATCAGATGGAAGTGGTATTTAACTGGTATTAAGTGGTGGTATTAATCCATGCCAAGCCGGGTTGAAGTTTTACTTGCGCGCCAAAGGTGGGCCAACTCGTTATTGACTGGTGGTCATAATGTTTTTGCCTCTTGAGTGTAGATCCCCAACAATAACTACTTTATTATAATTGCAGTACAGTTTATTTATTTACCTTTTACGATTTTATTTCTTTTTCCTATTTCACAAATTATTAGGCAAAAAGTAGATAAAAGTGTGAACATTGCGAGTCGTAAATATTTCTTCTTTGTGATAAATTGGCTTTACTTGAACAGTATGCCACTTGGCTTCAACAGAAATTAATTTATAGAAAAAAATCATTACTACGTCATATTGCATGCCCTACATTTCGTGCAACACGAAATAAATCACAAATTAAGAAACAAAAAGACTGCCAGCGTAACAGTAGTTATTGTATGCAGAAAAAATGGGGCACCTGCTCAATAATAGAAGGTCAGAGAGAACATCGTATCTATTTTAGGAAACAAAAGCCTATATTTAGAAGCAGAAGAGACCTTTTAAAAGGGAGACGATATTTCATTTCTCATTAGTGCTATCCAAAAAAAAAAAAAACAATATGCACTTCCATATTTATTTAGCAAGACAGAAATAAATTATCCAAAGAGGGACTTAAATGGGTTCTTTGTCAGTGAATGAAAGCCATTTGCATAGAGTTAATTGGAAAAGGGCGATACATTTACAAAATGCTTTTCTTGAAAAGGAGGGATTAAGATTGTTAAAGGTTAATGTTTTTTTTATATATTTTTTTTTTTTTTATTTGTTATTTTAACATGCGAGAATAATTTTATTTTGATATCGAGTTCATGACGTCATTTAAAAAGCATAAAATAAAGTTTCATAAAATCCAAATAGAATATGTAAGTCAATTATGTTCTTGCATATATTATATTAAACTTCTGTAGCTTTTAATTAAAAAAAATTTTAATTTAAGTGCTCAAGTATTTTTAGATATTTTAATCTATAATATTTGAGCACTTAAATTATAATCAATTTTGCCATTTAGTCACGTTAAAAAAAGGCTTCAAAATAAATTTTAGATTAATAATCTTGTTACAGAATCGAGTAATTTTAAACTTGTCCTTTTTGCAAGCCTAAAATGTTTTATTCCATTTTGATTTTTGATTTGGATTAATCCATGCTTAATTTTATTTTAAATTAAAAAAGAAACATTAAGAATTATTAAAATACTTAAAATATAAAATTTTAAATTTCTTTTTGATAATTTAAATACATTTGATTTCACATCAATGACAGTGCTTATTCTTTTTATTCCATTTTAAAATCTTTTTTAACTTTTTACTGAAAAGAAATGAACGTGAAATCTCACGTGAACGTTGAGTTGGTTTCCATGGAAACGAGATTTTTCTTTAAAGATTACCCCGTAACATTTTAGTGAGTTTTGATAGGCAATGTATGTTTCTACTTTGTTCTGGAATAGCTAGTGGATGTAAGGAATGTCTTGTTGAAATTTTTCAATCTTTTATTCAGAAAAATAAGAACTATGTAATTACAAAAAATTTTAACTTTTCCAACTATGTATGTGTATGTATAAGACCATCGAGAATGTTATGACCATTAAGAATTTTTTATTTGTAAATTATTTTTAAAAATTCTAAACAAGCAATTTACTTTAGTTAAATATTTTTCAACGATTACATAACAACAAAGGTAAATTTCCATTCCAACAAGTTAAATATCCTAATTCATAATATATAGAATAAGACTAAGTTTTCTAATTATTTACTTTAATGTGAATCAAATAATAGTTATCATAAAAACATGCACTGTAACAGTTTTTCTGAAGAAATTATAGTAATCATCAATTAGAAAAACATAATCGATTGTGATGATTCTTGAACTATAAGTATTTAAACAATGCTGTTTGATATTGATAAATTATTTGCTAAATCTATAAAAATAAATCCAACTAAAAAACAGGCCTACGTAATTTTTGCTGTTTACATTATTGTTTATTGTCATCTGCATGAATACATTTTTTATAATCTACTGTTGAAAAATATTAAACGTTTCGAACAAAATAGCAAAATTTTTTATACAAGTATTAATATTTTTATACAAAGGTTATCTTATTTTAGCACAATTTTATGTTAACTATTTGGTGATTGCTGTTCCACATTTACAATGAAAGAATGTAAATATTGTAATTCTAACATTTAAGGCTTTTTCTTCTTAAAAAAAGTAAATATAACATAGTCGATGAAATATATTTTAAGATAAGAAAATTGAAATAGTTAATGAAAAATATTTGAACACGAATCTCAAAATCCAAAATAGTCAAAAAAATAGTTATTAGATACAGTTTATTCAAATATAGTTAACTTTCCTAAAACGATATTTTTCTCAGCATAAGCAACTACATCATAGTAATCATACTTTTTTGAACAATGTTTTTTTAAACTCTTGTGACAATTTATGATGGGAGGCTTTCTAATTCCCTGCAAATGAATTTTTTTTCAGAAGAAAAATTAATTATAAATACACTAAATCTGTGTAACTAAATTTATTCTGAAAAAATACAAGAAGAAATTTAGTTACACAGTATTTAGTTAGAAAGTTTCTTCTGTAAATTTTTCTCTCCTAAAAAAATGTGTTATGAATAATTAATCCTACAATTTTCCTGGTGAATCACTGTTGTTATTGCTATGAGCATGCTTTGAATCATAAATGAGCTCTCATTCTTATTTTTAAGCTCTAAGATATCTTAGTTGGTTAATTACAAAGGAAAATTTAAAAATATATTTTTACTTATAAATAATCAATATAGAAGAAAACTGTTCAAAAGCTGGCAAAAATGGCTGCAAAAAATGCTCAAAGAATACTTACAGTCACATGAAAATTTAGCGCATTGCTTGGAATGTCTAAAAAATGGTTTGAAACATTATTGTAAATACAGAATAATAAAACTATTGATAAAGAACTTCAGTCACAAATGGAAAAAGAACGAGATCATTGGCATAAAAATTTTAGAATGGTTAATCAATATTATTCGGTATTTAACTGAACACAACTTGTCATCAGTGGTATTTCCGACATACTATTTACATCACACAAAAGGTTATTTTTAAAGTCTTGTTGAAATATTTATTTAATAAGGAGTGAACATTTAAGTGTATCAAAAGTCGTTCAAGTCATGAATTACATGAAAATATACAATTTTGAGAGAAATATACAAAACTGAAAGGCCAATACTAAGATAATGGCTCAAATAAAAAAGAAAAAAAAAAATAAATTACTTCACACCATCATGAAAAAAAATGCATGGATGTTTATATGCTATGTGGATATCCTATCTTAAAAGTGGTTACTGACAGTGCAATAAGTTGCTTTGGACCTACTTCTTTTGATACTATGCTTGTTTCCTTTTTGTCTCTCCTGGATCGAAGCATACAGTGACAAAAAATTATGCAGAGACTAGAATAAAGGGCAATATAGATTGTGTCAAAGTTATTAAATAATTAAGTCATAGGAATTCGAAAAAGCTCTTTATGAACTTTTAGAAATGCCTTCTACAGTGAGACATGAAACACAAATTCTTCTAACACAAATAGAAAAATACACTATTTTCTGGTCTGGCATGATGTTTTAGGAAGGTAAATTTTTATCCTCAAGACTATGCAGAACACATGTATGGAACTATCAACTGCATTTTTTACTAATGAATGGTATCACAGATTATATAATGGATTGTCGTAGAAATGCATATGAAAAAGTAATCGAGTTAGCAAAAGAACTAATAATATATATAATAACAATATATATATATATTCCAATATATATGAATGTGCATTGAATAGAATCTGGATTGGATTTAGAACTTTGGATAAAGAAACAAAGATGTAAAGTATTGGATGTAGGTACCTTGGATCTTGGAAACTTGAAGGTAAAACAAAAGAATTGGATGCAGAACCCATCTTTAGAAGTAAAAGAATAATTAAAAGAAGGAGACTATTTAAGCATGCGTGCACTGACGAGGTTACAATTGCAAATTATTCGGAAATAAAGATTTAAAATATGCGTTCAATGTTATACTGGGCAAGGCTATCAACTCTTTTAAGAGACGATACTCAAAAAATAGTGATATAAATAATCTTTACTGAACTAGGTGCAGTCAAAGAACTATTTCCCTGAAGATGTTACACTTCCAATAAAAGTCGCTAACTTCATAAACAATAAGTTATTGGATGCCATGCGAAATATGTGGGTTTGCATTAAGAATAATGATTGCAATTTTCATTACAGTGGCATTGGCAAGAGAAGCTTTTGGACACTAAAGCTTATAAAAAATAACCTACGATCATCCACGTATCGAGAAAAATGAATTATTTGGTAATTTTATAGAAAATAATATATCAAAGAATAGAAAAATAGAAAATGTCATGATAGGATTTTACTTATATAAAAAGTATCAAAAAATGGGGGTCGTGTTTAAAAAGTGTTCATATTGCTTGAGAAGACAATAGTATGTCCATTATTTGTTTAAAATTAACCTTAACAACAAAACCAATTCCTATATTTTTAGTTTCTTCCTTGTGAAAATTTTCTAATTATACTTAAAAGGCAAATTTTAATTTACCAAGATGCCAACAATCATAAATGAAACCTACTGCTCTCTAATCCAAACCCTGGATGAACTGGATTAGGAATTTTGCCAGATTATGAAGCGTTAGTGTAATTTTAACGGAGCTACTAAAGACAAATCATTCCAGATATAAAATTTAATGAGTTTGCACACGCTCTGAATCAGTGTATACAATACAAAAATCAGACTAAATATTTCATCGTTCTATCCAATATAAAATCAAAATTCATACATTGTTCATTAATTTAATTAAATATTCTTGTATTTATAAGATAATACAGCACAAAAGAAACATCAATGAGTACAACAGTAGTCAAAACAAATCGTGATAAGTTGCTCTATAACAAGTTGCTCATACGTATTGGATTCATTTCAATGACATTTATTTCATTCTTCAATAAAGGACGTATATATTTCAGTACTTGTTCCCTAAATTATTTCATTAGATATTTTTTTTTTCATATTTTTTTACCTTCCTTCAAGTTATTAAGGCAAAAAATGCATTTATAAAACCTTTACTTTAAACGTATTATCATTATTTAAATTATTCTTTTTCTAGTTTAGATTTATTTATAGATATCTACAAAAACGTATTTACCATTTTAAACACTGTGGCAAAAGTTATATTTTCACAAATGAACTGAATGAAGATTCTAAGCCTCAAAACAAAACATTTTTTCCAAAGGGATTTTTTCATGTCGTAAAGCAAGATCATTAAATTATTCACTTCGGGACTGTAGTTTAATGCAGTGGAAAGAACGGATATCAAATTTATTATATGATTACCTTTTCTTTTGCCATTATAAGATTGTTTTCGATTGCTCTGACCCAGAAAGAATCAAATCGCAACAACTTTCGGGAGAAGAGCTAAATTTTATTTCCTTTTATAATAATTTCATGTTTTTAGAACAATTCAATCAAATTTCTCCTGAAAAAAAGAGAGATATATGACGCATCATACAATTTTGTTCCCGAAAAAAAGTATATGTTA
Organism: Caerostris extrusa; assembly: GCA_021605095.1. Classification (NCBI taxonomy): domain Eukaryota; kingdom Metazoa; phylum Arthropoda; class Arachnida; order Araneae; family Araneidae; genus Caerostris; species Caerostris extrusa. The sequence goes on along the minus strand of BPLR01013300.1, from coordinate 26,069 downwards.
TATGTTACCAATAAAATGTGAAAAATTCGATATTCTTTCCATTTTCTTCTGAATTGTACAATAGTTTTAGATTTCTTTCCTTCCTTTGAAAGAAGAATAAATGTCCTTCAGGTACAAAAGTGAACATTATATGTACCTGAAACGAGAGAAAAGATTCTCAAGTGTACAGTAGAAATGAATTAATATCAAGATTACCGACTTTTCTGTGCGATCTTTTTGCTGCCTGAAATCTTATTTCCGGTAGAAGGAGAAGTACTTTTATAATCTTTTTTTCAGTTTTAGAATGTCTATGACGTAAAACTGAGCTTTTCTTGTCATGATAATAGTAAAAGTGAGATAAAAGGACGCTTACAAAGAATTCTTCTGTAAAAGTAATATTGTTCTCCAAAAGTCTTGGGATTTAAATTGTGCCTTTTGGTTTGTCCTCGTACGTTACAGTCATAGGATTACTCTTTAAATCTCTACAGGCACTCTGTCGTCCAATTTAATCTCAACCTTTTCAAAGGCAAAATCAAAAAGCTTATGAGTTGAAAATAGTTTGGTTGGAGTTGAAATTTGGAGTTGGCTAGGAGTTCGACTATGATTTTTTTATTCTATATACAATTTTTCAAGAAATTTTCTCCAAAATCCTTTTCTTGTTTATATCCGTCTACTTTGTTGCTGAACTATGGAATATGTATGTATGTGTTTTTTCCTTTGTAAAACAAAGGGCTGTATTTATGCAGCTGTACATTATTAACCGGTTTAAATATATAATAACAAGAATATTTTGAAAAACGACGGGACACTTTATTTTAGTGTGTCTTTCATATTTTATATTTTAAATTTTGAAACATTTACAAGCAGGATTACAAAGAGTTTTTAAATGTGAAAATCTTTTTTCTTTCAACATCTAGTGGAAATTTTACGTAATTTTTGTGTATGGTAATGGAAATTATACATTTATATAAAACAATGTGTTTCGTTATATATATTTTTATACATTTATGTTATACAGTTGTGTATTTTTTTTTTTAAATCACTTCTAAATAAAAGGCAAATATTTTTTTTAAAAAAGCAAGTTTTATCTTTACATTTTTAATACATTCTGTAATAAAAGGAAGATGCACAAGAAGGACATAACCATGTCAAAGAAATTAATGCTTCATTTTCGAAACACAGATCTAATAGCAAAGCCAATTAGTTGAAGTTGATCCTACCTCTTGCCCTTACATGCAAGCTATGATATAGTTTGGCACAGAATCGTAGAATTGATGGATTGGCGGGATTTCCCGGGTAACCGAATGGATATTTTCCTCTGCAGGATTTCTAATCAAATTCTTTTCAATTCCACTAAGAAAATAGCTTTGATTATATCTTGAGATCATATATAATTTTAAAACAGTATAAAATGCTAATACATATATGGTGCTCAGTTTATGATCTCATTTCCACTTCCTTTTTCGTGATCACTGGTAGAAAAACACTCAAATTTAGGTATTATATCATATTTCATGTGTATCCGCATGCGTAAAAGGTGACTAGTGTTCCTTATTATTATCTACTTACCCGAATCATTTACGTACCTTTAAAAAAAATCAAAATACAATCATACCATTTTAAAATTTTAACTTGTTTCTCTTATGAATGGAATGCAAAATCGCAAAAATTAAACATAATGAAGGGTTTTAAATTAAAATCAGAAATAAATAATAATTTAATAAATAATTCCATAATAAAAATAAAAACAGAGGTAAATACATACAAGTGTTTGGTATCTTTATTGTCTGCTTTTCATCCACATAATGATTTATCTTTGCATTTCAAGACCAACATTCAGTATCATTTTTTTTTTTACATTTTAATTTTTAATAGAGAACAAAAAATTTGTTTGCGTTCTTTAAAAACAATTAATGTACAATAAATAAATTCAGACCTATTTTTTCTGCTGCAATTCCTTTAAACTTGACCATAATTCAAAGAGGAAGTAAATTCACGTACTTGAGTGGGTGTAAAAGTCAAATTTGATTTTCACTAGCATTTCTCGGCAAAAGTAATTGATAAATCTTTTGTGTTCGTAATATATTACACATAAATCCATGCAAATGTTGAATCAAAAATGATATGATATATTTGAAAGCGTCTTTAATATTTTTTATTGGAAAACTGATATGAATTCATCTAAAAATATTTGACTTAAGTATCCAATAGCTTATGTTTTATTCTGTTTGCTCTAGCATAAAAACTTCTTTATATAATATTCAAAATAAAAACGGGACTCGTATCAAAAAATTCAATGCAAGTATTGAAATTCTTTTTCTCTGAAATAAATGACTGTCTGAAAACTTACAACTTGGAATCGTTTAATTCTTTTCTAATCGTCTGAATGTCTCAGGTTTTTGAGACCTTTATCAAATTAAGAAATAGTTGTGAATCAAAGTCTTTTCTCACTTCTCCATGAGCTCAGGTTCCAAAAGGGGAGATAGTGGAGTGCTATGATATTTAAACCAGACGAGACAAAAAATTTAAAAAAGAAAAAAAACTGCTTTGCATTTGAAATCGTATGTTGGTTTATTGAAAAGGCTCGACGTTAAACCAAGGGCGGTAGCCGAGTTGCTCCTGCTTCTTCGGAAGACATAAAGTTTGTTTCCATCTCGCTTAACATTATTCGAAATGATAAGCAAGTGTTGGAGACCATAGATTTTTTTTTTTTCATATGATGTGAACGAAATGTGGAAATCGTCTCATCTTTATAAAATTAAATTTGAAAAACGAATTAGCGGTTTATGTATTTGAACTCTTCGTAAAATCTTATTTTGTCTCCCCACACCATAGTTTGAAGTTATAGTTTGAGTTTATTTCGCTTATTATTTATAGCTACAGATGTTTTAAACTTAAAGTTATTTTATGATCACTTGTATGTACAATTCATCGGGATTTCAAATCCCAATCTCCATAATATTGTAATAATCAATAATTAGCAATGAGGGGTCTGTTCGGCCTAAATAGAACAGCATCATAATTCTGAAAATTGTGTATTGCTTACAAAAGTTTTCTTTTTAAGCATACATGTTTGAAAATGATTAAAAACAAATATGTTAATCTTGCATTAATTGCAATCCTGTAACAATTATTAATATTAAGCATAATTGTAAACGATATTAAAATGTACATAATTAATAGTCTTATGAAATATACATTGTTAAAAAAGACTGCAAAAAATGTGAGCCTTTTGATATTAAGTTAATACAACATATTGCACATGCTGTAAGCATTTTAACTATAAAAAAATCTGCTATCTCACATTAGCATCTGTTTTACTCGACATATAATTGAAAAAAAAGATAAAGTTGGTCGTTAAAAGACCTGAAACACATGAAGGTGTGGACGGTCAAACAAGATTGACAACCCCCGAACTTTGACTAAAACATTTTTCTACTTGCTAAAACATAGTCTAAATGGCGAAACGATACTATTAAGAGACCGTATGAAAAGAACAAAGAAACAAATTGGATTTATTTCAATTTTTATTATGTAATTAAAATAATATTAGTTATTAGCTAAAAATATTGACGCTACCCTTCTTTTGCAAAATTTTTGTTTCTTATACCACTTGGTAAATAGCAATATCTAGATTAAGTCCAAGAATCCATGTGGTCTCACGAAAGGGAGGACAGCCTTTGTTGTTAATGGAGCACCCTTAGTTAGAAGTCTGACTTGGCTCAGTGACGTTGAATTTTTACGGGGTAGGGTTGTTAGCTCTACAAACAACGTTCTACAGTCATATTAGACCGACCTACGGATTAAAATAGATTCTGAACTACTACAGACATCCATGGCCCCGCCGGGACTCGAATCTAAATCCTGTGGCACGAGAACAGAGCGCTAGTCACTCGGCCATTAGGCCCCTTCTGCAAAATTAAAAATAAGTATTGAGTTGATTGCCTACCTCTATGACAGACCGTCTTCTTGCACTTTGGTGACATGTACCATAATTCGTCGAGATGGATGCGTTACTATTTTCATCGTATTTCGCACAATCTAAAGTAATTATGTTGAAGATAACCTCCAAAGAACCACATCACCTTCTTTTAAAAATTCCCTCTAAAATAGCATATTCACTGCAATTGATCTAGAGACAACTTCACTTTGATTTGGATTTGTTTGTAGCTCTACGGTCATTTTTTGCACACTTTAGGCTAATTAGACCGAGCCTACAGTTTAAAGTGGATTCCGAACCACTAACAAACATCCATGCCACAGCCAGGATCACTACTTTGGGATTGGACTATAAAATGTGTTCTGGTTGGGTACACACACACAGCTGAAGATGATATTAAAAAAACTTTCGCAATCCGTTTATTCTTATGCAATAAATACTTATTAGAAATGCAATACAGTTTATTTATTTAATATAATTAATAAATAAACTGTATTGCTACTTTTCAATATGATTTCTTTTCAATTATAAACATGATTATGTAAAAAAAAAAAAGGAGACAAAAACATGAACATTGCAAATGTTTTTCGTCGCGCCCAATTGATTTAACTCCACTTGGCTTCTGAATAGAAATCAATTTACAGAAAAATCATTACTAAGTCGTATTCCATGGCCTACAATTCGTGCAACACAGAAATAAATCATACATTAAGAAACAAAAGACTGTCAACTTAACATTAGTTTCATGTAAAAACAAATGGGACACCTGCTCCAATAATAGAAGGTCAGAGAGAACATCGTATCTATTTTGGGAAACAAAAAGCCTATATTTAGAAGCAGAAGAGATCTATTTAAAAGGGAGACGATATTTCATTTCATTAGTGCTATCCAAAAAAAAAAAAAAAAAGATATCTGTTTCCATATTTATTTAGGAAAGCAGAAATAAAATTATCCAAGGAGGGACTTAAATGGGTTCTTTGTCAATGAATCCCAGTCTTTTATTGCAATCGTTTACATAGAGTTAATTGGGAAAAGGTGATGCATTCACAAAATGCTTTACTTGAATAAGAGGGAATAAGATTGTAAAAGGTTAATGGGTTTTTTTGTATATTTTTTATTTGCTACTTTATCATGCGAGAAAAAATTTTATTTTGATATCGAGTTTATGACGTCATTTAAGAGCATAAAACAAGTAATATAAAAAAAAAAAAAAAAAATTTTAAGTCATTTCCTACTTTTTTTTTTCACTATATTAAAGAAAAGTCCTTTATAAATAATTTTCATTTATTTTTAAGTTTATCGTGCCATCTATGGGTAGATATATGCAATTTAAATCTAAACAAAACTAAAATTATTTAATTAAATTTAATGAATGAATTAATATTTGAAAAAACGGTATTCACATCCAGTGTCATCCACTACAAGTTCAGACAAGATGTATTTGAACTTGAGTGGATGAATAAAAAGTATTTTAAGAACGATTGAAAATTTGAACAAGATATATATAGGGAGAGTGTGAACTAATAGAAAGATCTGAATAACATTTCATCAATCAAATATCATATGTAAGGCAATTATGCCCTCGCATATCATATATTAAACTTCTATAGCTTTTAATTAAAAATTTTAATTTAAGTGCTCAAGTCTTTTTAGATATTTTAATCTATAATACTTAAGCACTTAAATTATAATCAATTTTACCATTTTATAGTCACGTGAATAAAATGCTTCAAAATAAATTTTAGATTAATTATTTTGTTGCAGAATCGAGTCATTCGAAATTTGTCTTTTTGCAATCCTACCACGTTTTATTCTATTTTGATTTTGTATTTAAATTAATCCACGCTTCATTTTATTTCAAATTAAAGAAACATTAAGGAATTATTAAAATACTTAAAAATAAAATTTTACATTTCTCTTGATAATTTAAATGCATATGTTCACGTCAATGGCTGTGTTTATTCTTTTTATTCCATCATAAATTCTTCTGAGCTTTTTACTGAAAAAGAAATGAAAGTAAAATCTCACGTGAGCGTTGAGCTTGTTTCCATGGAAACGAGATTTTTCTTTAAAGATTACCCAGTAACATTTAAGTACTTTTAATATGAAAGGTATGTTTCTACTTTGTTCCCCGGAACATCTAGGGGATGTAAGGAATGTCTTGTTGAAATTTTTCGAGCTTTCGCTCTGAAAAATAAGAAATAAGTAATTGCAAAAATTTTTAACTTTCCCAACTATGTATGCGTGTTTGTATACAGCCATCGATAATGCTATGACGATGAAGAATTTTTATTTGTAAAAATTACTTTAAAAAATTTTAAACAAACAATTTTCTTCAGTTAAATATTTTTCAACAGTCATATAACATCAAAGATAAATTTCCATTCCAACAAAATTAAATACCCTAATTTGATACTATATAGAATAAGACTAATCGTTAACTAATTATGACTTGCTTTAATGTGAATCAATTACTAGTTAACACAAAAATAAAATTCATGTATTCGTAACATATTCTTTTCTAAAGGAAATTATGGTAATCATCATTTAGAAAACATTATCGATTGGGATGATTTTTAACGATAAGTATTTAAACAATGCTGTATAATATTAGAGAAATTATTTGTTAAATATATAAAAAGTAATTTAATTAAAAACAGGCTTAAGAATTTTTTTTGCTGTTTACATTTTATTTTTTTATCCCATTTGGTCAAGACGATAGCAGCATTTTATTTAAACCGCGTCCATGAACCCACGCAGTCTTTTAAAAATACGGAAGGGGCAGCTTTTGTTGTGATTGAACACCCGTAGGTAGAAGTATAATTTGGCTCTGTATTATTGAAAAGGGGCAGTGCCTTTTAACAAGAATTTTTAGGGTGAACTATCCTGCATTTGTACGAGTTATCTCAAGTTATTTTATGAGTATCGTATGCAAGAAAACTTTAAAAATTCCCATCAAATAGTCGGATTAAATCGACAAGATGCGGAACATCACAAATTCCATGGGGCCTCCTCTCGTTTTTAAACAAAGCGCCAGCGGATTGAACCTCTCCCTAATGCTCACCAGCGGTGCACGTTGCCACTGAGGCATGAGTCGGGCGTCCTTTATAAATATTATCATGTTGCCTGATTCGTGGTTCAATGGCAACGTTCGCCGCTGGTGAGCATTAGGGAGAGGTTCAATCCGTTGGTGGCTTTGTTGTAGGCACTGTTTCAAACAACGAAGAGAAGCGATGACGTTTGCGATATTCAGCCTCTTGCCTCGTGAGTCGGACAACCTGATGGGAGTTTTCCATGTTTTCACCCATACGATACGCTCATGCGGAGTAATTACTCCCTGAAAAGTCCTCCCGGACGGCCCTACCCACCTTCTTCAGCTACACGGAACAGAAGTCGGACTTCTACCTTCTGGTGCTCCATCAAAACAGAAACTGTACCCCTTTTTTTCTTTCCATGAGGGATACGACAGTAAGATTATTAATATATTTTTTTACACTATTGTTAAAAGTGTGAAATGCTTCATACTACGAAGCACATTTTTATACAGAGTATTAATATTTTATACAAAATATAAATATTTTTAGAATGAATTATATTTTTAAGATAAAAATATTTTTTTTTCTTTTGTATGAATTAACGAAGAGAAAAGCGTTATCTTATTTGAATTTTTTGTTTTGTTAATAATTTAGTGCTTGCTTTACCATATTCGCAATGATCAAAATATTGTAAAGACATAAATTTCTAATATTGTAATTCTAAACATTTTCTAGACGAAGGTTTTTTTTTCCTTCATTAAAAAAGTAAAGATAACATAGTCGATGAAATATATTTTTTAAAAATAAGGAAATTAAAATAGTCTAAGAAATGTTTGAACACAAAAGTCAAAATAGTCAGATATAGTTAATAAATAATAGTTTATTCAAATATAGTTAATAGATATAGTTTAGTCAAATATAATTAATAGATAGAGTTCACTCAAATATAGATAATTTTCTTAAATGATTTTTTTTTCTCAGCATAAGCAACTATATCATATCATACTTCTGAAGGATGATTTTTTAAACTCTTGTGACATTTAATGATGGATATTTTCATTAATGTGGACATTGATAAGAGAGGCTTTAGTACACTAAAGCTTATAAAAACACATATTTACGGTCATCCATATATCAAAATATAATTAATTCTTTGGTAATTTTACAGAAAATGATATTGCAAAGAATATAAAAATAGAAAGTGTCACGAAACGATTTTGCTTATCTAAAGGGTATAAAAAATTGAGGGTATTGTTTAAAAAGTGTTCATGTTGGTTGATAAAACTATATTAGTGTTCATTTCTTATCTAAAATTAACTTAAACAATAAACACATTCCTGTAATTTAGTTTCATCCTTGTAAAATATTTTATAATCATATTTTAAAACGACGCCAAAGTTCAGCTTTACCAAGACGCCAGCAATCGTAAGCCGTAATCAGACTTAATTCACACGTTTGGGACCACAGATTAACTGGATTAGCGATTTCGCCAGATTATCAAACGTCATTATAATTTTAACGGAGTTTCTAAAGATAAATCATTCTATATAAAAATTTAAACGATATTAGTGAGTTAATAAATAATAATATTAATGAGTAACAACAAATAATAATAATGAGTAATAATAATAATATTGAGTAGTTATAATAATAATAACTATAATAATGAGTTTAAACCCAATCAGAACCTGTGTTTGCAATATAAATATCAGACAATATATTTTGTCCTTCTAACAAATATAAAATCAAAATTCATAGATTGATCATTATTTTAATTGATTATACTTATATTTATAAGATAATTCAATAAAGTTTTACCGACCTGCCCAAGGCTTACAGATAACTGCATGGCCAGAAGCACGACAGAACCTACTAGTACTAGCTGGATTCCGCCTTATTCGGCTCCACGGATAGAGTGATATGTAGTAAGTACGACACCCCACCGCCTTTGGCAGCCCTCAACTGGGCTTGTTGTACTCCTTGAAGTCATCAACGTTCACGCTATAGAACGTGTTCGAGAACACCCGCGGAGATGTATGGATCTCTTCGCCGTCTTAAGTGACGTTTCCAGGGGGCACCACGAGGGAGGTGGATCCAAATCGCCCCCCATATTTATAAGATAAAATAGCACAAAAGAAAAATCAATGCAGTACATTGATAGTCAAAACAAACTGTGGCAATTTACTCAATAACTTACTCTATTTGAATCCTCCCAACGACATTTATTTAAGGCATCTATAAGGACATATATATTTTAGTATTTTTTCCCTAGATCATTTCCTTAGATATGTTTTTCTCTATTTTTTTAATTTTCCTTCATATTATATTAGGACCAAAATAATACATTAACAAATACTGTACATACTTAAAAATGGAAAAGTATTAGCATTAAGATTAAATTATTCTTTTCTAGTTTAGATTTATTTACGGATATCTACATTTTGAATTAATATGAACGGAAATTACGATTTTAGTCAATATATAACAAAAAAAAAAAAGGCTTTATTTTCACAAATGAATTGAATGAAGATTTTAAGACTTCTTAAAAGAAACACTTTTTTTAAAAAGTGAATTTTATTAAGAGGTTTCATACACATTTGAATAATTCAATTTCCATTTATTTAACAGTAAGGAAGTTCGTGTTTTCTTTTTCCTGATAAGATTCCTTTCTTTTGCCACTATAAGATTGTTCAATTGCTTGACCCAGAAAAAATCAAATCGCAACAATTTCGAGAAGAGCTAAATTTTATTTCCTTTTTATAACAATTTTCGGTTTTTAGAACAATTCAATCAAATTTCTCCCGAAAGAAAATCGAGAGAGATATATGACGCATCATACAATTTTATTCCCCCAAAAGAATATATGCTATATGTTACCAATAAAATTAAAAATTTGATATTCTTTCCATTTCCTCTGAATTGTACAGTAGTTTTAGATTTCTCTTCCTTCCTTTGAAAGAAAGGTAAATGTCCTCCAGGTATAAAGTGAACATTATATGTACCTGAAAAGAGAGGAAAAAATTCTCAAAAGTGTACAGTAGAAATAAATTAATATCAAGATTACCGACTTTTCTTGTGATCTTTTTTGGTCTTTGAAATCTTATTTCCAGTAGAAGGAGAAGAAGTACTTTTATAATCTTTTTTCAGTTTTAGAATGTCTATGACGTAAAACTGAGCTTTTCTGTCATGAAAATACTAAAGCGAAATAAAAGGACGCTTAGAAGGAATTCTTCTGTAAAAGTAATATTGTCCTCCAAAAATCATGGGATTTAAATTGTGCTCCAGGTTTGTTCTCGTACTTTCCAGCCATAGATTACTCTTTAAATATCTACAGGCATTCTGCTGTCCAATTTAATCTCATCCTTTTCAAAAGCAAAAAATCAAAAGCTTATGAGTTGAAAAATAGTTTGGTTGGAGTTGAAATTTGAGTTCGTTAGGAGATGGTCTGAATTTTTTTGCACGCTATATTAAATTTTTCAAGAAATTTTTTTTCTAGAAAAAAAAAAGAATATTCTACAACTGAAATCCTTTATTCCTTCTTTTATCCGCTTACATTATTGTTGAACTATGTTTTTATGTGTTTTCCCCTTGTGTAAAACGGAGCCACATTTCAGCTATACATTATTAACCAGTTTAAATATTTAATATCAAGTATATTTGACAATCGGCGGGACACTTTATTTTAGTATTTATTTCATATTTTATATTTTAAATATTAAAACATTTGTAAGGAGGATTATAAAGAATTTTTTTAAATGTAAAATTCTTTTTTATTTTAGTAGAGTTTACATGGTTTATTTTTTTTGTATAATAAGGCATAATATATTTATATAAAAATGTATTTCCCTTGTTATACATTTTTATTTATATAGTTGTACATTTTTTTTTAAGAATCACTTCTAAATAAAAGGCAAATATTTATTTTTTTTTAAAAAAAAAAAAAAGCAAATTTTCATCTTTTTTATTTTAAGGGCATAACCATTTCAAAGAATGTATGTTAATGTCTCATTCTCGAAATACAGATCCTAATAGCAAGATAATTATTAAGAAGTTGATCCTGTCGCTATCTCTTATGCAAGCTATCATATAGTTTGGCACTGAATCGTAAAATTGATGGTTCAGTGGGATTTCTCGGGTAAAAAAAAGGGATACATACCGTGGCAAGATGTCTAATCGAATTCTTTCAATTCCACAAAGAAAATAACTTTCCTTATAACTTGAGATCATATACATTTAAAACAGTATAAATACTAATGCATACGGTGCTCAGTTTATGATCCCATTTCCACTTCCCTTCGTGATTACTGGTAGAAAAACACTCAAATTTTAATAATATATCATATTCGTGTATATGTGCATGTGTAAAAAAAGGAAATCAGTGTTCATTATTATCTACTAATCCAAATCATTTATGTACAATTAAAATATTCATAATACAACCAAGCAATTTTAAAATTGAAACTTGTTTCTCTCATAAATACAATTTAAAATAACAAAAAATTGTACATAATTTTATACCTAATGAAGGTTCTTAAATTAAAATATATAACATAATACCTTAATAAATAATTTAAAATAAAATAAACAGAGGTAAATACACATAAAGTGTTTCGGAATTTTTACTTCTGTTTTCCATCCTGAATTCGATATAATTTCTTTTATATTTAAGTTTCAATACAGGACAAAAATTTGCTGCTCAGTTCTTTTTAAAAATTAATGTACGGTAAATAAATTCAGGCAGATTTTCTTTTGCTACCATTCTTTTAAACTTACCGTCAATTCAAAGCAGAAGTAAATTCAAGTACTTGAGTGAGTGTAAAAGCCAAATTGATTTTTACTTAGCATTTCTCTCTGCAAAGTAATTGATAAAATTATTTGTGTTCGTAATATATTAATAGTACACATAAAATCCATACAAATGTTCAATCAAAAATGATAAGATAAACTTCAATGGGTCTTTAACATTTTTTTGTTGGAAAACTGATATGAATTCATCTAAAATATTTTGAGTTAAGAAATCGCAATAGCTTATGTTTTATTCTGTTTGCTGTAATGCAATAATACTCTAATGCTTTGAATAATATTGAAAATAAAAACGGAACTCTTATCAAAAAAATGTTAAATCAACTCGAAGTAAGTATTGAATTTCTTTTCTCTCAAATAAATGACTGTCTGAAACCTTACAACTTGGAATCGCTTTATGCATTTCTAATCGTCTGAATGTCTCTGGTTTTGAAACCTTATCAAATTAAGAAATTGTCGTGAATCAAAGTCTTTTCTTACTCCTCCGTGAGCTCAGGTTCCAAAAGGCAGATAGTGAAGTGCTATGATATTCGAACCAGACGAGAAAAAAATTAAAAAAAACGGGTACTGCTTTGCATTTGAAATCGCATTTTGGTTTTATTGAGAAGGCTCCACATTAAAGCATGGGCGAAAGCTGAGTTGTTCCTGCTTCTTCGGAAAACTTAAAAGTTTTATTCCTAACCCTCTTATCATTATTCGAAATGATAAGCAAGTGTTGAACACATAGATTTTTTGTTTCATATGAGGGTGAATAAAAAGTTGAAATCGTCGCATCTTCATAAAATTAAAATTAAAAAAAAAGAATTAGCGGTTTATTTATTTGAACTTTTCTTAAAATTATATTTTGCCTCTCAGTCACTATAGTCTGAAATTTGGTTTTATGCCGTTTATTAGTTATAACTACAGATATTTCAAACATTGAAAGTTATTTTATGGAAAGTTATGTATGTATAATCATCGAGATCTTTTAGATCATAATCATCATGATATTTTAATAATCTTTAATTACCAATCAGAGGTCGATTTGGCCTAAAAAAGAAAAACATTGCTAATTTAGTAAACTGTATATTATTGCTTACAAAAATTTATTTTTCAATCATACATGTTTGAAAATGATTAATAACTTATATGTTAATCTTGCATTAATTGTAATCATGTAACAATTATTAATATTAGCATAATTGTAAACAATATTAAAATGCATTGTTATGTGTAACAGTTCTTATCTATATACATTGTTTAAAAGACTGCACAAAAATATAAACCTTTTGATGTTAAGCTAATACAACACATTACACATGCTATAAACATTTTAACTATAAAATCTATAGTTCGCATTTCAGCATCTTTTGCTTGTCATATAATAAAAGCGAAAAAGCAAGATAGAAAATGGTCGTTAAGAAGCCTTTTCCAGAAATACTCTGTGGACAGTCAAACAAGATTGACGACACTCTCATCTTTTACTAAAGCGTTTTTCAATTTGCTAAAGCCTGGTCCAAAATGACGAAAAGATACAATTAAGAAACTGTATAAAAGAAATAAACTAGGTTTTATTTCAATTTCTAGAAAAAAATTTTATATAACTACAATAATTTAATTAAAATAATTATGTTACCCCTTTTGCAATATTTTTTGTTTCTTATCCTACTTGGCAGACAGCAATATCTAGACAAAGTCCAATAAACCATGTGGTGCCATAGAAGAGCGGGCAGCTTCTATTCTTAATGAGCAATCCGTAAAGAAGCCCGCCTTGGCAGGGATGACGCTGACTTTTTACGGGGTAGGATTCTCAGACCCACAAACAACAGTCCTATTAGGACCGGTACCTACGGCATAAAGGGGATTCTGAACCATTACAAGCATCCATAGCAACGCCGGGACTCGAACCTCGAAACTTGTGGCAACGAGTGAGCGCTAGTAACTCGGCCATCAGACCCCTTCTGCAAATTAAATATACGTAATGAGTTGATTACCTATCTCTATGACAGATAAGACGCTAACAAAACGCTAGACGCTAGCGTGAATATTGCTAGTTGTAAATGTTTTTTGCTGCAACAAATTGGGTTTATTTCAACAATACGCCACTTGGCTTCCTAATAGAAATTAATTTATAGAAAACCATTTCTAAGATGATTCCATGCCCTACAAATCGTGAAGCATAGTAATAAAAATCCCAAATTAAGAAACAAAAGACTGTCAGCTTAACCCTATGTAAAAAAAATGGGCCACCTGCTCCAATATTAGAAGGTCAGAGAAAACATCATACCTATTTTAGGAAACAAAAGCCCTATATTTAGAAGCAGAAGAGATCTTTTAAAAGGGAGACGATATTTCATTTCTCATTAGTGCTATCCAAAAAAAGATATGACTTCTATATTGATTTAGCAAGACAGAAATAAAATTATCCAAAGAAGGGCTTAAATTGGTTCTTTGTTGATGAATCACAGTCTTTTATTACAATCTTTTACATAGGTTAATTGGAAAAAAGGTATACCTTACATAATGCTTTACTTGAAAAGATGGAAAATTTTTAAAGGTTTTTTTTTATATATATATTTTTATTTGCTACTTTAACGGGCGAGAATAATTTTATTTTGACATCGAGTTTATGACGTCATTTAAGATTATAAAATAAAGTTTCATAAGTCAAATAGCATATAAGTCACTTTTGCTCTGGTGTAGTATAATATATTAAACTTTTATAGCTTTTAACTAAGAAAAAAACCTCAAATGCAAAATATTTATATTGAAATATATATATTTTAATAAAATTATTTTTTAAAAATTTAAACGTTTCTATTTACATCATAGAAAACTATTAAGATAATACTTTAATATATATGATAGAAAAAACACTTCTTATTCACGTGCATTGAAAAATTATTTCATCCTTCGTGAAAGTATCTTCGTAGGAAGTATTATAGAAGTAATGTCATATTATTTCCATAAATATAACATTTATCACCTATTTATGTTCCCTTTATTCTTCCCCACCTATTTATGTCCCCCAATTTCGTAAAATTTGATTTACATATCAACTAATATTTTTTCAATAAATGCTATATTACAGAACATTTTAATTAAGTAATATGAGCTTACAAAAAAATTTTTTAATTGAGCAACTGAACACTAATAGTGTTATAAAAACTTCCTGTTACAAAACATTGGTATTAGATTTCACGTTATTAATCCGTTAACTCATCACCTTAGAGTACTCATATTTCATAATCGTAACTTTTAGGGAATACTACGAGGTAATTCGTGCAAACATTAATTTTTAATTCAAATCTTAAAGAAATATTTTATGTTACCTTGAATGTTTGGTCCATACATTAAAGTAACTGTTAATCTAACTACTATAATACAGAATTGGTGAGAATTAGTGTAAACTTCAATTCATGAAAACGAAAAATTAAAGGTTATTGTTCGCAGTAGTACTCGACGTCGACTGTAGATGGCATTAAGAGTCGACTACATTTTTGTCAGCATAGTTGAATTCAATTCTTTGGATAGGGAAAAGCTTTTTAAAAGTTGATTTCAACAGTTATTCAACACTATTTTAAAACCCTCGGAAGAGGTGGTTCAACGCTTGTTGATTCGACTGTTTGGGTAGCAAGGATTTCTTTATTAGCAGTTGATTTTGACGCCTGTTAAAAAATTCATCTCTTTGGCAGGGAAAGATCATTTAGCGTATCACCCAGAATTACATTAAATTAAGCTCCCGTTAAATTCAGCTCTAGCATTCGTGGCTGTGTTATTTTTAATTTCCCATAAGTTTGGAATATTTAAAACTTAAAGGAATCAATGAATAATTGATACTACATATTTGTTATACTATCTACTTTTATTTAATAATTAATTAAAATGAATAAAGTAACATTAATATTTAAACTAGAAAATAAAAATAAATTATAAAAGCACATTCAACTTACATTTATTATAAAGATCTATGCCAATGTCTAATATCTAGAAATCAAGAAAGAATTTTGGTTTTAATTTTAGTTTTTTTTTAATTTAATAATTGAAAAATTTTATAAACTAATCATATATTCTTTTCTCCTTCGAGAATTGTTTTATTAAAATATTTGTTTAATTAAATCTCGCTGTAAATTCATTTTGTAGAAATTAAATTTTTACTTTTAGCCTGTAGCTTAACAGGATTTACAACATGCAAATAACTGAATTTTTAAAAAGGTAACCTTGAAGAAACTATTGAAATTACTCACTATTTATATTCAATTTCTCAAGATACCGATTTAAACTGGATTCTTTATTTAATTCAATTTTTTTTTAAAGCAATTTTTTTAATTCTTTTTGCTGCTTTTAGGTAAACTGTTCCGTAAAAATTTTCTTTATATGTCATAGAATTTCTGTAAGGAATAAATCATGGAATGTATCATATATCATGGAATTTCTGTAAGGAATAAATCATGGAATATATCATATATCATGGAATTGCTGTATTTTCAGGTAAAATTTAGTGAATTAAATTACACTATACACAATTTAGATAATATTTCCTTCGTATACGATACATTGAAAATTATGTATCAGATCATTGAAACTTTTAAGGTAACTATAGTAGTAATAAAATTATGAGCATAATTTTATAATAACAGAATAAAAAGTTTTTTTACAGTTAAGTATTTAATTTCTTTTAACAGAATAATTCGAATACCCCTATGCCCTACAGCATACCCTAATGTGAATATTTCACAAAGTTTTGTAACATTTTTGCCCATAAAAAAAGATCCTAAATTAAAATTTCAAGGTTATTAAAGCAAATAAAGAAAGTTAGAGGAAAATATATTCGTAACATCATTTACAATTTTAAGGCTGAGTAAAACATCAAGTTTTATTCGTATTATCAAGATAAACGCTTATAATTTTTAAAGCATTTTTTTTCTAATTGAGGGTTCAGTAAGGAAGGAAATTGCTACAGGTAGAATAAAAGTTTAAATTAACAGGTTTCCTGAGTGATAACATTGTCTCAAATAAAAAATTTTTTAAATAAAACAAAAAAATCGATTAAAATAATTGAAGTACTCAATTATTTTCATATATTTTAATGCCTTTTGCCCTGCTATAGTCTTATTTAAAAATAGATTATTTTAGAATAATAATATTGTTGCAAAATCAAGCAATAAGGAATTTGGATTTTTGCAATCCTAACACGTTTTATTCAATTTGAATTAATCCACACTAATTTTACTTCAAATTAAAGAAACATTAAGGAATTATTGAAATACTTAAAATAGAAAATTTTGCATTTCTTTTGGTAATTTGAATACATTTGTTCACACATCAATGACAATGGTTATTCTTTTTTTTATTCCATCATAAATTCTTCTGAGCTTTTTACTGAAAAGAAATGAACGTAAAATAATCTCACGGAGCATTGAATTTATTTCCATGGAAGCCAGATTTTTCTTTAAAGATTACCCGGTAACATTTAAGCAGTTTTAATATGAAAGGTCTGTTTCTACTTTTGTTCCCCGGAATATCTGGTGGATGTATGTCTTGTCTTGTTGAAAATTTTCAGCATTTTGTTCAGAAAAATAAGAAATGAGTAAAATACAAAAAAAATTTTAACTTTCCCAACTACGTATGCATGTATGTATACTTCTAACTTATATGTTACGACCATGAAGAATTTTTTATTTATAAAAATTGTTTTTAAAAAAATCCTAAACTTCAGAAAATTTACTTCAGTTAAATATTTTTAAGCAATCAGATAACAACAAAGATAAATTTACTTTTCAACAAAGCTAAATGATCTAATTCGATATTATGTAGAATAAGTCTAAACATTTACTAATTATTATTTACTTTAATGTGAAATCAATTATTAGTTAACACAAAAAACATACAATATTTTTTTTTTAAATAAAGTTATGGTAATCATCATTTAGAAAATATAATCGATTGTCATGATTTTTTAAAAATAAGTTTAAACAATGGCTCTGGCACTCGATTCCAGATTTCGGGTTCGAATCCCGGTGGTGCCATGGATGTTTATTGTGGTTCGGGATCCCCTTTAAACCGTAGGTCCCTGGTATAATATAACTGTGGAGGGTTGGGCATAGAACTGACAATCCTACCCCGTAAAAAAGAAAACTTCTGTCTCGAAATCTGCCAGTAGGCAGATGGCCTTGGCCCACCATGGGGCTGTTGCGCCACTGATGATGATGATGATGACGATTTAAGCAATGCTGTTTGATATTGGAGAAATTATTTGTTAAATAATTTCTAATAAAAACAAACTAAAAAAACAATCTTACTTAATTTTTTAATGTTTGTATTGCCCTTTTTTTATTATTTTTTTTTATTATCTCACTTGGTTAGATCGATATCAACCTTTATTTAGACTAAGTCCATTAACCCATGTGGTCTTATGGTAGGAAGGCAACTTCTGTTGTGATGGAGCACCAGAGGTAGAAATCTGATTTGGCTCCGTGTCGTTGAAAAAGGAGGGCAGTGCCTGCCGGGAGGACGTTGAGGGGATAGTATCAGACAATATATTTTGCCCTTCTAACAAATATAAAAATCAAAATTCATAGATTAATCATAATTTTAATTGAATATACTTGTATTTATAAGATAAGACAGTACAAAAGAAAAATCAATGGTAGTCAAAACAAATAATGGCAATTTAATCAATAACTTACTCTATTTGAATCCTTCCAATGACATTTATTTAAGCCATCTATAAGGACACATATATTTTAGTATTTTTTCCCCTAGATCATTTCCTCAGATATGATTTTTACCTATTTTTTTCCATTTTCCTTCATATTATATTTGTACCAAAAATGTATTTACAAACATTATACCTATTTAAAATGGATAAGTATTATCATAATCAGTAAATTATTCTTTTCTTAGATTTATTTACAGATGCATACATTTTGAATTAATATTAACTAATAATTACGATTTTAGTCAACATATGACAAAAAAAATGCTCGATTTTCACAAACTGCAAGAAGATTCTTAAACTTTTTTAAAAGAAATATTTTTCCCCAAAGGGAATTTTATTAAGGGTTTCATACACATTTTAATAATTCCATTGGCATTTATTTAATTCTAAGGAAGTTCGTGTTTTTCTTCTTCCTGGGTAAGATTCAATACTTTCAACACTTCAGATTGAATATTTGTTTTTCCACCAGAGATGCCGTGGAAAGAACGGATATCAAATTTATTATATGATTACCTTTTCTTTTGTGATTATAAAACTGTTCAATTGCTCTGACCCAGAAAGAATCAAATCGCAACAATTTCGGAGAAGAACTAAATTTTATTTCCTTTTATAACAATTTTCGGTTTTTAGAAAAATTCAATCAAATTTCTACCGGTAAAAAAAAATGCGAGAAAGATATATGACGCATCATACAATTTTATTCCAAAAAAATATATGTTATATGTTACCAATAAAATTGAAAAATTCGATATTCTTTCCATTTCCTCTGGAATTGTACAATAGTTTTAGATTTCTCTTCCTTCCTTTGAAAGAAAGATAAATGCCCTCCAGGTACAAAGTGAACAATATATGTACCTGAAAAGAGAGAGAAAAAAATTCTCAAGTGCACAGTAGAAATGAATTAATATCAAGATCACCGACTTATCTGCGATCTTTTGCTGCCTGAAATCTTATTTCCGGCAGGGAGGAGAAGAAGTACTTTTATAATCTTTATTTTTAGAGTTTTAGAATGTCTATGACGTAAAACTGAGCTTTTCTGTCATGAAAATAATAAAGCGAAATAAAGGACGCTTAGAAAGAATTCTTCTGCAAAAGTAATATTGTCCTTCTAAAGTCTTGGGATTTAAATTGTGCTCCAGGTTTGTTCTCGTACGTTACAGCCATAGGATTACTCTTTAAATCTCTACAGGCATTCTGTTGTCCAATTTAATCTCAACCTTTTGAATGCAAAAATCAAAAAGCTTATGAGTGGAAAAATAGTTTGGTTGAAGTTGAAATTTGGAGTTGGTTAGAGTTGGACTGAGTTTTTTTTTATGCTATATTATATTTCTTATGGATTTTTTTTTTCTAGAAAAAAAGAATATTCTACAACTGAAATCCTTTATTTCTTGTTTATATCCTCTTACATTGTTGTTGAACTATGGAATATGTATGTATGTTTTCTCCTTGTGTAAAACAGCGTCATATTTGAATTATACATTATTAATCAGTTTAAGTATTTAATATCAAGTGTATTTGAGAAACGACGGTCACGACGGATTTTAGAGTGTCTTTCATATTTTTATTTTAAGTATTGAAACATTTACAAGGAGAATTACAAAGAGTTTTTTTTTAATGTGAAATTCTTTTTTATTTTAGTAGAAAGTTTACATAATTGTTGTATTGTTATTTTTTGTGTATAATAATGCAAAATATAGTGATAAAAAGATGTATTTCGTTCTATGTTTTTATTTCTACAGTTGTTTTAAGAATGACTTCTAAATAAAAGGAAATATAAAATAGTTTTTCTGCTTTACATTTTTAATGCATTCTGTGATAAAAACGTAGATGCACAACAAAGGATATAACCGTTTGAAAGAAAATTAATGTTTCATTCACGAAATACAGATACTAATAGCACGTCAAGTATTAAGAAGTTGATCCTGCCTCCAGCCTTTATGCAAGCTATCGTGTATGGTGGCATTCAATCCTAGAACTGATGTAATAGCGTGATTTCTCGGGTAACCGAATGGATATTTCCCCCTGGCGGGATTTCTAACAAATTCTTTTCATTTGTCAGATTGGCGAAATCCCGAGTTATTCATAGACGGTATGTTTACTAACATTGAAGGTTGATTTAATTCGGTGGGGCAGTGGCATTGCTGTGATGTCAAACGTATTATATTAATACTTGAGCAGATACTTATAATCTAATTGGTTAGAAGAAAGATTAAAGTAAGGGATGAATATAATCAGTGGAAATATTTGTGTTGCTCGATAGCTCATTATTATGATATAAGTTCCTATTGGGAACTAAATGAGGCTTGCATTACCATCGACGTAGAGCAGTGCTTTAACGCATAACAAAGGAATCGCCTTTCCAAATTTAACGGTACCCCTGACCATAACTACCAATAGTCTCATGGCGTGGTGGGTGACAGTCATGTTAGAATCCCATTGCTGTTCTGAAAGACTCAAAAATATAATATATGCTCTGGACATTGCGGAGTGGGCGACTTTGATTTAGTATATCAACGGTGTCCTGGAAGATCAAGAAATGTCAATGCCGATTATTGTGACAGTCATTGTATCCCATCGCTGTCCTTGTACACCAAAAAATGTCTACTTCGGTCATTGTGGTGAGTAACAGTCATGTTAGTATTCCATACTAGTTTGGAAGACCCAGAAATGTTTATATTGGTTTTTGCAGCAGTTTTTTCTCCTTTTGTTGTATTACGTTGCATCAAACACGTATTTGATGAACTTATGTAAAATTATTTATATATATTTTAAAGATTCTGAATTCCCAAAATTTATTCCACGAATTTTTTAAATTTATACTTACAATTAATAAGTTATAAAAGTTAAAATCCTTATCAAATAAATTATTAATATGTAAAAACATGTAATAAACACAAAAAAAAAATATTTGCTGCATAGATACTATATTTAAAACTCTGATAAGCATCATGAGCCCTATTGTTATAATTAATTTACGTGTTTCTTTTTTTTTTTTTCAAAAAAAAAAATTCTAGATTATTTTATTTTTTTTATGTCAATGTGTATTGAGATGTTTTATTTCAATTGCATTAATTTGTACCTTATGTCAAAGATTTTAAAAAACTTAAAATGTATTTTAAGAAAATCAAAATTGAGATGTTTTGTTTTAACTTCTACACCATTAATCTGACTGTAATAAACGTTTAAGGGATAGATGAAAAGAAATCCGTCATACATTAGTGAATGAACCAATTATAGAACACATTACAGCCGTATCCAATAATAAAAATAGGCTGTAAATTATTTAAAATATTGAACACATTATGCAACATACTAAAAAGCAATTAAACATATTAGTCATATAAACAATTGAACATATTATCAAAAAATTATTCCTATTTTTGATATTGAAAATATGCGCTCAATGTTATATTGGCCAGAGCTCTTTTAAAATACGATACCATGAAAAATAGTGATATTAATGGATGTAATCTCTTAACTAAACAAAAATGTAGCCAAGTAACTATTTTCTGAAGACGTAAGATTCCAATAAAAGCCCCTAGCATCATAAACAATAAGTTACTGGGTGCCAAGTGCGAAATCTGAGGGTTGTAATTAGGATAATGATTACAATTTCCATTACTATGGGAATTGGCAAGAAAACTTTAGTACAAGAAAGTTTATAGAAATATCTTTACGATAATCCATGTATCAAGACAATGAATTTTTTTGGTAATTTTATAGAAAATGATATAGCAGAGAATATAAAAAATAGAATAAATCAGGAAACGATTTTGTTTATCTAAAGGGTATAAAAAATTGGGAGTAATGTTTAAAAATGTTCATATTGGTTGAAAAAACTATATTATTGCTCATTATTTGTTTAAAGTTAATGTTAACAATAAACTCATTCCTATATTTTAGTTCCTTCCTTGTAAAAGTTTATAATTATACTTTAAATAGGCGCCAATTTCAACTTGCCAAGTCGCCAACCGAGACCTACTGCTCTCTAATCCTCACGTTCAGCACCACGGATTAACTGGATTAGCGATTTCGCCAGATTATCAAGCGTCATTATAATTTTAATCAGGCAAATCATTATAATTTTAATTGCATTTACAAATATTGTGCATACTTTAAAATGGTTAAGTATTATCATTAGCATTAAATTATTCTTTACTATTTACTATTTATTCTTTACTTTTACTAATTTATTTATAGATATCTACATTTAAATTAATAAAGCGGATAATTTCATCTTTTCAATATACGACAAAAAAAAATGTTTTATTTTCACATAGGAGCTGAATGAAGATTCAAAGCCTTTTAAGGAAACATTTTTTTTCAAAAAAAATTTTAATGCATATACATTTGAATAATCCAATTTTCATTTATTTAACTATAAGAAAATTCGTGTTTTCTTTTTTCATTGTTATGATTCAATACTTTCAAACTTCAGATTGAATATTTGTTTTTTTCCACCAGAGATGCCGTGGAAAGAACGGATATCAAAAAATTTATTATATGATTACCTTTTATTTTGCCGTTATAAGATTGTTCAATTGCTCTGACCCAGAAAGAATCAATCGCAACAATTTCTGAAGAGGGCTAAAATTTTATTTACTTTTAAAACAATTTCGGTTTATAGAACAATTCAATCAAATTTCTCCCGAAAGAAAAGAAGAAAGATATAGGACGCACCACCTACAATTTTCTTCCCCCAAAAGCTATATGTTATTTATGTAACAATAAAATTGAAAAATTCAATATTCTTTCCCTCTGATAATTATAATTTTCAATATACGACAAAAAAAAAGTGTTCTATTCTCACAAATGAACTGAATGAAGATTCTAAGCCTTTTTAAAAACTTTTTTTTCAAGGAATTTCATTAGAGGTTTCATATACATTTGAATAATCAGTTTTCATTTATTTAACTGTAAGGGAAATTCGTGTTTTCTTTTTCATTGTTATGATTCAATACTTTCAACACTTCAGATGGAATATTTGTTTTTTCCACCAGAGATGCCGTGGAAAGAACGGATATCAAATTTATTATATGATTACCTTTTCTTTTGCCATTATAAGATTGTTCAATTGCTCTAACCCAGAAAGAATCCAATAGCAACAATTTCTGAACCGGGCTAAATTTTATTTCTTTTTATAATAATTTCCGGTTTTTAGAACAAATCAATCAAATTTTCTCCCCCAAAAAATCGAGATAGATATATGACGCATCATTCAATTTCGTTCAAGAAAAAAAGTATGTATTTTGTTCATATGTTATACGTTACCAATAAAATTGAAAAATTCGATATTCTTTCCATTTCCTCTGGAATTGTACAATAGTTTTAAATTTCTTTTCCTTCCTTTCAAAGAAAATAAATGCGCTCCAGGAACAAAGTGAACATTATATGTACTTGAAACGAGAGAGAAAAATTCTCAAGTGTACAGTAGAAATGAATTAATATCAAGATTACCGACGTTTCTGCGATCTTCGGCTGCCTGAAATCTTACTTCCGGTAGAAGGAGAAGAAGTTTTTATAATCTTTATTTTTAGAGTTTAAAATGCCTATGACGTAAAACTGAGCTTTTCTGTAATGGAAATAGTAAAGCGAAATAAAGGACACTTAAAAAGAATTCTTCTATAAAAGTAATATTGTCCTCAAAAGTCTTGGGATTTAAATTGTGCTCCAGGTTTTTCTTCTCGTACGTTACAGCCACAGGATTACTCTTTAAATCTCTACAGGCATTCTGTTGTCAATTTAATCTCAACCTTTTCAAAGGCAAAAATCAAAAGCTGATGAGTTGAAAAATAGTTTGGTCGGAGTTAAAATTGGGAGTTGGTTAGAGTAAGGCTGAGTTTTTTTTTTTTTTAGGCTGTATTAAATTTTTCAAAAAAAAAATGTTTTTCTAGACAAAAAGATTATTCTACAACTGAAATTCTTTATTTCTTGTTTATATCCGCTATATTTTTATTGAACTATGGAATAGTACTACATGTATGTGTTTTTCTCCTTGTGTAAAACAGAGCCATATTTGAGTTATACATTATTAATCATTTTAAATATTTAATATCAAGTATATTTGAGAAACGGCGGGGGCACTTTTTTTTAGTGTCTTTCATATTTTATACTTTAAATATTGAAACATTTACAAGGAGGATTACACAGAATTTTTTTTTTAATACGAAATTCTTTTTTTTTTTTTATCTCACTGAAAAATTTACACAGTTTATTTTTTGTGTATGATAATGCATATATTTACAAAAAGGTATATTTCGTTATACATCTTAATCACTGGTAGAAAAACACTCAACTTTTTAGTAATATATCATATTCATGTGTGCGCGTATGCGTAAAAAGATGATCGGTGTTCATTATTATCTACTAATCCAAATCATTTACGTACCTTTAAAAGTATCAAAAAACACAATCAAACTATTTTAAAATTGAAACTTGCTTCTCTTATAAATCAATTCCTAAGATCACAAAAATTATACATAATGAAGGATTAAAATTAAAATCGGGAATAACACAATACCTTTAATAAATAATTCTATAATAAATTTAAAAGGATAAATGTTGCATATACGTGATTCAGAATCTTTTACTCTCTGATTTTCATTAACTTAATGCTTTATCTTTTGCAATTCGAAACGTAAATTTGATATCTATAATTTTTTTTTTCATTTAATTTTCAACAGAGAACAAAAATTTGTTGTGCAGTTCTTTAAAAATTTATGTGCAACAAAAATTAATTTTGCTACCATTCTTTTAAACCGGCAGTTAATTCAAAAATTCAAAGCGGGAGTAAATTCAAGTACCCGAGTGGGCGTATAAGTCAAATTCATTTTTTACTTAGCATTTCTCGGCAAAGTAATTGACAAAAACGCTTTGTGTTCGGCAATATATTAATAGTACATAAATCCATGCAAATGCTTTCAATCAAAAATGATATATATTTCAGCTCGTCATTAATATTTTTTATTGGAAAACTGATATGAATTCATCTAAAAATATTTTGAGTTAAAAATCACAATAACTATGTTTTATTCCTGTTTTTGCTTCCTAATACAAACCTTCTTGGATAATATTCAAAATAAAAACTTGGAAAAACTCTTTATCAAAACAATTTTGAAATCAACTCAGAAAGTAAGTATTCGAGATTTTGCTTTCTATCTCAAATAAGTAACTGTCAGAAGCAAACCTTACAACTTGGAATCATAGCTTTGGTGCATTTCTCATCAGATACAAATGTCTCGGTTTTGGAAACCTTTGTCAAAATTTAGAGAAATGGTTGTGAATCAAAAGTCTTTTCTCCCTCCTCCATGATCTGAGGTTTAAGAGGAGATGGTGAGGCTTGCTATGATATTTAACCAGACGAGACAAAAAGCAGGTAAAAGAAAAAACTGCTTTGCATTTGAAATCGCATTTTTGGTTCATTGAAAAGAAGGCTCGACGTTAAAAAGCATGGGCGGAAGCTGAAGGTTGTTTCCTGCTTCTTCGGAAGACATAAAGTTTGTTTTTCCATCTCGCTTATCCTTATTCAGCTGGTAAGCAAGTGTTGAAGAACTGAATTGGATGTATAACCAAAGATGTAGAATCTCAGATGTAGGAACATTGGATGTAGAAC